>JAKTSR010000152.1:0-31212 GCA_030580325.1 Sugiyamaella sp. yHKS617 | reverse complement strand
GTACTGGGGAGTTGGACGTGCGTTCGCCCCGGACGTCCCTGGAAGTGCCCTCCTCGAGCGCACCGAGAGGAGCCACGTGGTCTGGGGCAGCGCCCCGGCCGCCGGAGGCTTGGGCCACTGGGGGTCTGGGATACGAGTGCTAGCGCTCGGCGGTGGCGGCAGCTCGTTTGGTCTTGGAGCTAACCGGTATTTATAGACAAGAGACTGCTGATTGAGCGATTAGCGATTAGCCATTGAGCAATTCACGGATTCACTGGTCGATTGACTCGAACAAGAGAACGAGCGACCGAACGAGCGACCGAACGAGCGATTGATAGCGCCCGGCCCTGACTGCAGCATTAGCATCAGCATACCAGTATCGGTCTATCCTCATAATTGAGCACAATCAAGGCTAGGTAAGTGCTGGCAACACAGCGGGCACTGTGTGTGCAGCGGGTGGAATTGCGCACAGGATGGGCGTTGCGTTGCAGTGCCTGTGTTGCAGCAGGACAGCCCTGGCGCTGATAGCGGTGGTAATGGAGGCACGGGTTGAAGTGTAGGGCGGGCATGGCTCGAGAGTGCGGGCGCCGCCTGTGTACGTAGCGTGCGCCGCCCTCCTCGAGCGGAACGAGAGGAGCTACGGGGTTCGGGGCAGCGCCGGAGGCACTGCCCAGGACGGGATGGGGAGCTCTGTCGGCCTGGGAGCAGGTGCACTGAGCGGGTGCACTGCGTCGCATGGCTGGTACATGCGTTCGGGTCCGCATGGTGTCGGCAGATATAGAGCTCTGTGTGAGCGGTGCTGGTGTCATGCAGCGGCGGCGGTGGTCGGGGTTGATCTGAAACATTTTCAGGGTCGCAACTGGCTGTGCTTGCGATTTTGATCGTGCCTGCGCTGCGCAATTTGGTTGTTATCTCAGCGTATCCGATCCGAAGCTAGTGAAGCGAAAGCATTGCCATTGTCCATTGCCACTGCTCATTGCCATTGCCATTGCCATTCCCTGTTGCCTTGCTCACTGTGTGAACTGCTCTGCTCGTTGTGCCAAACTAACAGCCCAGAATTCACTGCCTGATCTCTGATTGACAATGGGTTTCTTCCACAAGTCCGCTTCCACTGTCGAGGTCGGCCCGGCGAAGCCTGGCGAGACAGCCCCTAGACGTAATGTCCGTTCGAAGGACCACGCCTGGACCACTCCTGATGACGTTGCTGGGGTCGACACCATTTATAAGCTGTTGAAGAGGAATGTTGAGCTTTACGATACTCGCTATGCCATGGCTTCTCGTGTTATCAAGACGGTCCACACGGAGGAGAAGATGGTGACCAAAAAGATCGACGGCAAGGACCAGAAAGTAGCCAAGAAATGGCAGTACTACGAGCTGACGCCCTATCACAACATCACCTATCGCGAACTGGATTCTCTGGTTGCTAATATCGCCTCTGGTCTTATCAAGCTTGGCGTCAAACCTGGCGGTGAAGAGCGGTTCCACATCTATGCTCAGACCTGTGCCGAATGGTTGCAGACTGCTTTGGCCTGTAACAGTCAGGGCATCCCTGTGGTGACTGCCTACGACACCTTGGGTGAGGAGGGCTTGACCCACTCTATGGTCGAGACCGAGACTGTGGGTGTTCTTGTCGATGGTGCCAATCTACACACTCTGATTCGTCCTCTTCAGAAGGCCACCAAGATCAAGTACGTTGTGTACCGTCAAGACATTGAAGATGTCAGCTATGACAAGGAGATTGCCGAGCTCAAGGCACTTCGTGACGATATCCAGGTCCTGCGTTTTGACGAGCTGGTGGCTCTGGGTAAGGCCAACCCAGTGCCTGCCTCTCCTCCCAGTCCCGAAGACACTGCTTTGATCATGTACACATCGGGCTCCACTGGTACTCCCAAGGGCGTGGTTCTGCTCAACAAGACCGTTGTTGGTGGAGTTGCCGGTGTGACCGGTAACATTGATCACAAGGTCATCTGCCCCGGTGACAAGGTTCTGGCCTTCCTTCCTTTGGCGCACATTTTCGAATTCACCCTGGAACTGGGCTGTATTCACTGGGGTGCCACTTTGGGCTATGCCAATCCCAAGACACTCAGTGACGTTTCTGTCAAGAACTGTCTCGGTGATATCCGTGAGTACAAGCCCGATATTATGGTTGGCGTGCCCACTGTGTGGGAAAACGTCCGCAAAGGTATCATCAGCAAGATCAAGGAGAACCCTACTATTGTGCAAAAGATCTTCTGGGGCGCCTACTACGCCAAACTTGGTTTGAGCCACTATGGCATCCCTGTTCCCTTGGTCGACACCCTGATTTTCAAGAAAGTCAAGGATGCCACTGGAGGCAATGTCAAGTATGTCATGAACGGCGGCGCTGCCCTGTCCAAGGACACGCAAGTATTTATTTCCACTCTGATTGCACCCTTGCTTATTGGATACGGACTCACGGAGACAAATGCAAACTGTACACTTATGAGCCCGAAGAACTTTGAGTTTGGCACCCAGGGTGAGCTTACCTACGGTGTGACTGTCAAGCTTGTTGACGTTCCTGACGCTGGCTACTTTGCCAAGAACAATCAGGGTGAGGTGTTCATCAAGGGCAACCCTGTCAGTCCCCAGTACTTCCAGAACGAGAAGGAGACTAAGAGCGCCTTTACCGATGACGGCTGGTTCATGACCGGAGACATTGGCGAGTGGACGCCCTCGGGCTCGCTCAAGCTCATTGACCGCAAGAAGAACCTGGTCAAGACCCTGCACGGCGAGTACATCGCCCTCGAGAAGCTCGAGTCCACGTACCGGGCTAACCCGTACGTGGCCAACATCTGCGTGTATGCGGACGCGCAGCATGTCAAGCCCGTGGCCATCATCGTGCCTGCCGAGAAGGCCATCCACGAACTGTGCGCCGACAAGAAGATCGATATCCACGAAGACGTGGCCCACGACCCCCGCATCGCCTCGACCATCCACAAGAGCATCCTCGAGACCGGCAAGGCTGCCGGCCTGTCGGGCGTCGAGCTGCTCGCCGGCATCGTCGTCAGTCCCATCGAATGGACTCCCCAGAACGGCTATGTCACCTCGGCCCAGAAGCTCCAGCGCAAGAAGATCCTCGAGGCCAACAAGAAGGCCGTCGACGCCGTGTTCAAGCAGAACGAGTAGGCTTCTCCCCTCTTTATTAGTGTGTTCCAGCGTAGTAATACATAAGTAATCCTCCTCTCTGCTCTGGCGCAGCCTCCGTTCCCGGAGAAAGTGATGCAACAGATGGTATTAGTGGGTAGCCGGGGCCTCGGCTTCCTCGAGGAAGTCCGAGACGAGCCGGTTGAACATGTGGTAGTTGTCCAGATAAATATGGTGGCCCGCGTTGCGGACGGCCGCGACCGAGGCCTGGCCGCCGGCGGCAGTGATTCGGCGGGCGGCTTCGTGGCCGCCGTTGATGTCCATCCAGTCGTGGTCGCCGTAGAGCCAGGTGGACGGGCAGGGGATGGTGTGTGCGCGCTCGGCCAGCGGCCAGCGGCCGTGGGCGCCTGGGGCCAGGAGGTAGTTCAGGGCGTACTCACCAGAACCGGGTGCGTTGAAAATGGCGTATGTGTATTTGTGCAGGGCGTCGGATTCTTGGGCCGGCAGGCGAGCAAAGCGTCGGCTGGTCCATCCCGACACAAAGCGTGGTCCCAGCGGTCCAGTGTTGCGGACGAGCGAAAACGGGCTCCAGTGGCATTCCCAGAGATACTTAAACCAGCCGGGTACCACGTTCCTGCCGCCTCGTGGGGTTGGTGATTCAACACAGCCAGGCAGGTCGGCCGAGGGAATCGAATATATACTGCGAGGCACGCCAGCTGGTGATACCAGCATCATGCGGTCTACTCTGTTGCGGTACTTGGCAGCATAGGACAGCCCGATATATGCCCCCATGGAATGGGCTATCAGAGTGAACTTGTCGATACCTCGCTTGATTCTCCACTCTTCAAGAGCGTCCATGAAGAACTTCTCGGCGGCCAGCACCCCTTTAACGGGATCCTTCACCCGGACAGCGAACTTCGGGCGCGACGACCGGCCATAGCCTAGCAGATCTAGCGCGTGCACACGCCAGCCACTGCGTGCTGACATTTCCTCGAAATTCTTGTAGAAAAAGCCCAGTCCGGCCCCGTATCCGTGAAGCACCACCAGATCGCGCTCAACTTTCTCGCCGCTGCGCGTGATTTCAAACTCGTTGATGAAGTTGTTGTTGCTAATGGGCACCTGTACAGACCGTGCCTGGCGGATCCCGTCTGATTCAGGGAAGAACGGCAACGTCGACAGCACCCGGTGCTCAGCGCTCTCCAGGTCTTTCCTGTCTAGCCACTGCTTGTACGATTCTGTGTACGACAGTGGAAACACGTTCGAGAGCAGTTTGGACAGCGGCACGCCCGTTGGAGGCGTGGGCGGCCTGTACTCGCCCACTCGAGGCGACGTGGCCGTCGCAGGCACGGTGCCGAGAATGTCGTTGCCAGACGTCGTTGACGTCACAATGGTGGTTTTGACGGACTCGACCATCTCGTCCAGTTTGTCGTGCACAGCCTCTGCCCTGGTCTTCCGTTTCGTGGTGCTGGCAGAGCCGTCTCTGCTGCGATCCGAGCCAGGAGCTGCCTGCTGGGCACTGCTGCTGCCATGGTTACTGCTGACCGAGTCCTTTTCTCCACTGAATGAGGGAGACGAATAGCGCCTGGTGCCTGTCATGATCCACCTGGCAGCGGCCCGGTGGCACGGTCGCACCGAGGCGAGCATGTTTCTGTAGTTTGTCTGACCAAAGCGGAGATGCCAGCCGAGACGAGTGGTCAGATCAAATCATCCAAGTGAACCTTTTCTGCCCTCTCCGCGGTCCTCTGATGCGGTCCTGTGCTACTTGTGTTGTGTGTACTCTCGAGCGTTGTGTCGTGACTCCAACGGCCTGAACGAGCGACGGGCGACTGGATCAGCTGCCATCGCGCCGCTACCATGCGCCAGTATTTATGTTCATTTTATTTTGCATCTGCCAATCATCCCAATGCCCTGCTCCGAGTGGCTAGCCCAACGGCTTTTCCCACCTGTGCATGCTAGCCTGCATGCTCATCGCCTGTCAGTCCAACCTTGTCAGCCGCTCTGTTGTTCTCGGACCCAATCCAGCCTGTCCGGGGAAGCGCACCCGGCCGGCCAGGGAAGGGCGGGTGCGCCGCCGGCGACCGGGGCGCGGCCTGGGACCCGGCTGCGCTCCACTTCGCGGAGCGCTGGGAGCCGTGTGCCGGGTTGGGCTGCTCTACGGGCGGTCGGCCCGGCCTCCGGCCCGGCTGGGGCGCTGCCCCAGACCCCGTTCTGCTCCGCTTCGCGGAGCCGTTGGCTTCGCCCGCCGTGCGTTTCTCCTTCAGTGCAGCGAGAGAAGCAGCGGGGTCCGGGGCAGCGCCCCGGCCGCCGGAGGCGAACCCCGATCCTGCAGGGTCCAGCTGGGTTGGGGTTGCGTCTGCCAGCGCATGGCGAGCCAAGGCTGAGACCAGGGTTACCTCTGCATGTATGTATGAATATATATATATATATAGTGACGTTGCTGGGTTCATACGGGAGCTTGTTGTGCGCCTGTGTTTGCTAGATAGTCAGTGCCTGTTCGTGCCAGTGCGTGCCTGTGTGTGCCTGTTCCCGTGTCTGGAGGAAAGACAGAGAGAGATTGAGGAGCGTGCACCGCCTCGCTGCCTGACTGCTACTGTTTGCTTGTAGCTTGCTTGCCACATTGTGTGTCCAGTGCGAGAAGTAGAATCTACCGCTGCTGTGCAAAATGTCCTCGTTTCAACAGACCCGTTCTCAGCTGAGGCACCTGGAGTCGAAGACTGAGCTGGCCATCTCGGAGTACTCGGGCGTCATTCAGTCGGTGGGCCCTGCTCCGTCCAGCACCGAGTCCAAGCTCGTAACTGACATCGAAACGTCTCTCCGACAGAGACAGGACCTGATCAATGCCTTGAATCGCATCGTCGATTCAGATGCCGGCTCCAGCGCCACGAAATTACACCAGTTACAGAGACACAAGGAGGTGTTGGTGGAGCACCGCACCGAGTACCAGCGGGTGCAGGCGACTATAGAGCAGGAGAGAAACCGTACCAATCTGCTGTCATCAGTGCGGTCCGATATTGCTACTCATAGACCCAGGTCGGTGACGCCAGGCACGGGCCAGGACGCATCCAGCTACATGCTGGAAGAGCGGTCTCGAATCGACAACTCGCACAACCTGACCGACACTCTGCTAGCCCAGGCCTACGAGACCCGCGACGAGTTCGTCCGCCAACGGGCCTCGCTGGCCAACATCCAACGCCGCATTCTCCAGAGCGCCTCGCACATCCCCGGCCTGAACACGCTGATTTCGAAGGTGAACACCCGGAAAAAGCGTGACAGCCTGATCCTGGCCTCGCTCATCACTCTCTGCATCCTGTTCATATTCTTCATTCGCTAGTGTCTGCATGCCGCAATATATCTATTTATTTACACCAGTTCGCTTTTGTCCTGGGTGCGGCCCTAGATCCCGTGCTACTCGCTTCGCCAGCAACTGCTCCTGTGTATGATCTCATGGGATATGCATTTATTTACAGTAACTCGCATTTTCTGGGGCGCGGCCCCCGACCCCGTGGTGCTCGCTTCGCGAGCAATTGTTCCCCGGTGTTATATATTATTTACAGTGGCTGTTTATGGTTGGTTGTTGCGCTTCAGGCGTAGAGAGAGGGGTGGGTCAGGCTGAGGTAACTGTTGATATAGTACTGAGGGTACAGTAGCTTGCGCTGCTCAGAGAAGCGAGAGGCGAGGGTCAGCGAGTCCACTATGCAGTCGCCTACACCAACTCCCTTACCGAACGATGTTCCTGACAGGTAGAGTCTGCTGTCGTAGCTCTTCGCCACGGCCTCATGGATTTGGTGCACCAGGTCTCCATGTCCGACTCGATACTGCGGGATGCTTCCAGTCTGGTAGGTCACGCTGACATGGTAGTCGTCAGGGCCGATGTCGGAACTGATGTCGAGATATTTCTTCAGCGCCTTCAGCGACCTGGCAATCACAGCACCCTTGTCAGGCAGTTGTTCCGCAGACAGCCCTGCCCACAAGTCACCGCCCATCATCACGGTCAGTGTTGTTCCATTGGCTCTACAACTATCAGCTTTTGTATTTACCGCCTGGCTTTCGATTGTACCAGCTGTAGTGGTAGTGTCAGCCTTTGCACCATCTGCAAACTGCTCAGCTACTAGCGATTTGATTTTGTCAAAGGAAATCTCACTTTTTTCGGCACTGGCACTTGCGGTCTTTGCAAACTTGCCCATGCCAACCAACCTGTCTTGAGCTGCCAGCTGCTGCTGCAGTAATATCTTTTCTAATCCAGATGACACTGGCTCGGCAGCGTTTCTCACAGCTGAGTCGAAAATAACGCCAATTACTTGTTCAGGGTTGTTGCTGTCTTCTGACTTGGGCACTAAAAATCCAAACCAGTCTTTGCCAATTGGCTTTTTGAAATGGAAATTCACAACTGCCATGTTTGCGAATTGGATTTGACTGCATAGTTCCTGAGCTATCGACGACGCTGATAGCAATGGACCTACTTTTGCCGCGCCTAATGTTGAAATCACAACCGACCCGCTGACTTCTTTGCCGATAGCATCCAGTACCTTGCACGAATCATCACTCGGCAAGATCTGGCTGGCTTCAAAACCTCTAACAAACTCCACATTCCGGGTCTGCAGCTTCTTTTCCAGTGCAGAGGCAAACTGCTGTATACCATCTTTCAAGGCAATGACGCTGTAGAGCGAGCCCAGCTTGTCGTATCCTTCATACACTTTACCAGTCATAGCTTGGCTCAGCAGCTGATTTGCCGTATTGGGATACTTGTCAAAAGAGCTCGCTAATCCTGTCGCTGACGCACCAATAACACTAGACCCATGTAGTCGTTCTAGATTATATAATTTGTTGAGCCTAGTCACTGACCTTGCACTGAGCTCGCTTATGTCTCCGGCATAGATACCTCTCATCATGCCTGACAGAAATCTGTCCGTCAGCTTCTTGTTAAATCTCCGTGAAAAAAAAGACTCTACACTCTCGTCGTTGATTTCGTTCTTCCGTGGCCTCGCTATGAACAGGTCCTTCAACACGCCTATCTTCACTCCCCTCATTATAGGGGAGAACAAGAATTTCAGCGCTTCGATCCCACTTCTCGGTAGTGATATCAGCTTATTCAAATACACCAGTCCCTTTCTGTTTGTAGGCGACGATTTCGGAACGCCAACCAATTGGCCATTCTCAATGAGTCCTAGGTCCGACATCACATGGCTCGCTATCACCGTACCAGGGTGAGATGGCAGCAGAGTTCGTGGGCCATGTTCAAATAGAACACCGTCGATTTTCTCCGATTCAAGATATCCCCCCACTTTGGAATCCTTCTCTATTATTTTGATTTTGACATCCGGCCGAGCGTGTGAGACAAACCAGGCTAACGACAAGCCCGATATGCCAGCCCCGAGAATCACCAGATCCTGACCTAGTTTCAATTCTTGCAATCGAGTGATTACCGTCTCAATGTCTTCAGAGAGCTCTTCCCATTCAGTGACTCCTAAGGCCTTGTCAATATGACTCTGGGCATACTTCTCAACTTTGGCGGGCTTACCACCGTTCTGTATCAAATCGACCAGCACGAGGTGCGGCATCTGCTGTCGCTTGACTTTATTGATCAAACTAGTTCTCAGTTTCGGGTTCTCCAAGTACTTTCTTAGGCGGTACATGTCCTCGATATCTGGCATACCCAATTTATCAATGACCTGACTCCATGCTTCCACAGATGCCTTCTCCCGGGGCAGTCGTCGCGGGTCGGCTGTGCCAATATCTGACATCTCGGACGGTTCCGACTGCGGAGACGCCGCCTGCGCATACCTCCTCGCGCTGACCTTCGCCAGTCCTCTTGCAGAACAGCTTCTCAGCCCGATTGGGCCCAATCTATACCGCAACATGTCGGCTCCAGTGGTCCAATTCTACTTCGACGCAGAAGGTTATGAGCTGATCCGAAATTTACGGTAGCCGCGTATGCGGGGATCGCCAGGGCCTCATCTGCCCCTGAGATGCATTCGGCGACTGGGCGCTACCCTAGGCCCCGTGGCGACTCTCGTCGCGCTCAAGTCGGTTTCTCCCGGTAGCTAGTCCCATGTGGTGTCGTCTCAGGCTGAACTTCTCCCTAGACATATCAACGTCTTCGACGGAATCTCCTCGAGCGGCAGCGAGAGGAGCTACGGGGTCTGGGGCAGCGCCCCAGTCGCCGAAGGCAGGACCCAGATAAGATGTGAATGTGCATTAAATATCTAGTCGGTCTATAATTTCAAAAGAGTCCGTCGATGTTGCCCTCGTCGTCGACTTCGACGTTCATGAATCCAGCGTAGGTGGGGAGACCGGGGATGGTCATGATCTCGGCCGCGAGCGCGTAGAGGTAGCCGGCGCCGACAGAGGCGCGCACGTCGCGGATGGGGACTGTGAAGCCAGAGGGAACGCCCTTCAAGTTAGGGTCGTGCGAGAGAGAGTACTGGGTTTTGGCGATACAGATGGGCAGGTTGCCAAATCCCTGCTTAGTGTATCGCTCGATCTTCTCGCGGGCCAATGGACTGAGCTCAACCTTCTCAGCACCGTACATTTCCCGGGCAATGATGTTCAGCTTGTCTTCAGCAGAGGTGTTGGGGATATCGTACAAGAGCTTGAAATCGTCGTGGCTTCCTTCGTTAGACGCTTTGATAACTCCTTTAGCGAGGTCAACAGCTCCCAGACCGCCCTCTTCCCAGTGGTTAGAGGCAATAGCGTCATTGGCACCAGCAGCCAGGGCCTCCTGACGGATAATCTCGATTTCCTCGGCAGAATCAGACGAGAATTTGTTGATAGCGACAACGACTGGGACACCGTAGCTCTTAGCGTTCTGGATCTGCTTCTTGAGGTTGGAGCAACCGTTTCTGACCAGGTCGACATTCTCGCTCAAATAAGCGTCAGGCAGCTTCTGACCAGGCTTGACGTCAGGGCCGCCTCCATGTAACTTGAGAGCACGAACTGTCGCCACAATGACAACTGTGTCTGGGACCAGTCCGCTGGATCTGCACTTGATGTTGAAGAAACGCTCGCCGCCCATGGTGAAATCAAATCCTGCTTCGGTGATAACATACCCAGCCTTCTCATCATGGTTCTCGCCAGGCTCGGAACCAACAAGTTTGAGCGCAATCTTGTCTGCCAGAACGGAGCTGGCACCAATACTGATGTTGGCAAATGGACCAGCGTGGACAAGGACAGGAGTTCCCTCCAGAGTCTGCATTAAATTGGGCATAATCGCGTCCTTCATAAGGGCGGTGAGTGCTCCACCAGCACCAAGATCATCACATGTAATGGGCACGCCGTCACGGCTACTGGCCACTACCATGTTTCCAAGACGCTCTCTCATGTCGTGAAGACTGTTGGACAGGGCAAGAACAGCCATACACTCGCTGGCAACTGTGATGTCAAAACCGGTCTGGCGAATGTCGCCCTTTTCAGTAGGTGCCTCGCCTACAGTGATCGTACGCAGATGTCTATCGTTGCAGTCAACAACACGCTTCCAAGTGATGGTATCGGGATCAATGTCCAAGCGAGCGAACTTGGTGATTTCCTCCTTGGTCAAGGAAGCAGGATCTGTCTTGTCGATTCCAAGTTTTCTCAGTCTTTTCAGCATTGAGGGAGTGAACTTGTTCTTGGGCACCAGTCTCTTGTAGAGAGAAGCGTCCTTCTGCGACTTTTCATGGAACATACGAGTATCAATTGCGGCAGCCAGCAAGTTGTTGGCAGCGGAAATGGCATGGATGTCACCAGTCAAATGCATATTGAACTCATCCATAGGAATGACCTGGGCGTAACCACCACCGGCAGCGCCTCCCTTGATACCAAACGTGGGTCCCATAGACGGCTGGCGGACGTTGGCAAAAGCCATCTTTCCCAAGTGACCACCAAGGGCTTGAGCAAGACCCATGGTCGTGGTGGATTTACCTTCACCAAGAGGAGTAGGAGTGATGCCAGCCACAAGAATGTATTTACCATTCTTACGGTGTTCGAGTCTCTTAAGCGCGTGGAGACTGACTTTGCCCTTGTAGGCTCCGTAGGGAATCAGCTCGTGGTCGGTGATGCCGACTTCCTTGGCCAAATCACGGATCTTTTTAGGGTGCTGCGATCTGGAAATTTCGATATCTGAGGGAACGGGTTTCTGTAAGCGCAAGGGCAACGGGGTGACGTGGCGTCTCTCCTGTTCTTTGTAATGACGTTTGGCAGAATCAACCACGTTCTGTACAAGCATGGCCACAGTCATAGGGCCGACACCGCCAGGGACTGGAGTGATGAGCGAAGCAACCTTAGCCGACGACGCATAGTCAACATCACCAGTTAGTCGCTTACCTGACTTTTTCGTCTCGTCAGGAACGTAGTTGATGCCGACGTCGATGACAACAGCACCAGGCTTCAACCACTCGCCCTTCACAAAGTCAGGTACACCAACGGCTGCAATGACAACGTCGGCATGCTTTACAATAGAAGGCAGGTCCTGGGTGTATCTGTGACAGACGGTCACAGTTGCATCAGCAGCTCTCAAGAGACTGGCGACAGGAGTACCGACAATGTCAGAACGGCCAATGACAACAGCATTTTTACCGCGCAGCTCAACATTGTGCTTTTCAAGCAGAACCATGACACCCTTAGGAGTGCAAGGTACGAATAAAGGTGAACCGCCACGACGAGATAGCTCGCCGATATTTAGTGTGCCAAATCCATCGACGTCCTTGTCGATGCATACAGCGTCGGTGATACGACCCTCATTGATCTCCTTGGGCAGTGGCAATTGAACCAGGATGCCATGTACACTGGTGTCGTCATTCAGGTCCTCAATTTCTTCCAAAAGCTGCGCCTCAGTAATAGTGTCGGGGAACTTTCTCAATTCACACGACAGCTTGGCCTCGTGGGCAGCCCTGAGCTTCATGCGCACATAGGCCGAAGAGTCGGGCCTATCGCCAACCTGAATGATGACTAGGTTGGGGTTGAACTGAGGTTTCGTCCGCTTGATTTCGGTGATTTCCTGCTCGATTTCCTGACGAATGCTCTTGGCCAGAGCGTTGCCGTCTATTTTGTCCGCATCATAAAGCACCGCATTGGAACTAAACGACCGGCTCGTCAACAGAATCCGTTTCGTGGCCGCCGGGAATAACACGGGAAACCTGAGGGACGACGAAGCCCGCCATGGCTTCAACTGTCTCAGCATCTGGGATATCTTGTATATATGGACAGGTCAATCTTCTGGCCCATATGACTCTGCACTGCTGATCAAATTTTTCCGGCTATACGCTCTCGAACTAGCCTGATATCTCGGTGAATCACAACCCTTGACAAGCAAACTGAACTCGAAATCCGGATATATGTCTGCTGCTAAGTATATGTCACCGTCACCAGCATGCAAGGCCTAAACCTCCTCGAGACCCTGATACCACGCTATGAGTAAATCAACGTATGACTTAATTGTTAATTTTTCAGCGCCTGCAGCTATATATGCACGATTCGATGCGTCTGGCATTTCCGTGGGCATGCGGAAAGGCTGGATTCCTGGGCGTACCGGGATGCCTCTGACGGCCCGGGGGCTACCCCGGACCCTGTGGCTCCTCGAGCGCAGCGAGAGGAGTCTGCTGGCTCCGCTGATGCTGCTGGGCTGGATGCGTTTGCCGAGGCTGTCCGCTGTGGTAACTTGTGATATGGTCCGTGAGATAGTGCATATGCATGGTCCGTGCACTGAAGGAACGGGATAATATTCACTGACTGAGGCTTCCTTGGGGCGGCCATTCAGCTCTCTCCCGGGGTCTATCTCGAGGACCAAAATCTTTAGTTCGCTTTTTCTGTCATCCCTGTGAGTGAGAGTGGATTTGGATTAAATCGTAGAAACAGGCTTTGCGATGTCAGGCGCGTGCGCGCCCGCACTATCTTTACTGAATCTGCTGCAAGAGCCTCGAGAACGCGAATCGAATCGTGAATTGTAAGCAGCTGTCTGTGGGGTACCTATCTCAAAGAATTGATTTCGCTGCTGATATGTGATTGTGGTCTGTCACTGGCAGACAGTAATCTATCATGACTCAAAGATTTCGATCCCCGGTGCTAAGGGAGAACAGAAATGCCCTCAATCGCTTGCCTGTAGCTACTGCCAGCTGCACTGGCGCGTCGCCCACTGTTGAAGAGCCGGCATCTAAAGTGAGAAAATCGACTCCGAAATTCCGCCCGGTCACGAAAATTCCAAATGCCAGTATGAGTAGCAATACAGGAGCAGAAACTGGGTCTATTCCTGCTATAAACGACGTGACTCTGCTAATAGCGACGCCAAGCAGAAGTTCAAAATCCAGGCCGGTTCCGCGGTTTCGAAGCCTACTAGATGCCACCCCAACGCCATCACCTTCCGATGCTGATGCCCTTCCCTCGGGTGAACCAGTGCTGCTTACTAGTAATACCGACCTCAGTAAAAGCGTTGGTTCTACTAATCCCCCCGCGACTCCCCTTCGTTATAAGATACATGTTAACATGATCTCACCTGCGGCAGCTCTGCAACATAATGGTACACCAACTGCGAGCTATAAATCTGGTCGGCGAAATTCAATGTTCAATTCAACTCCTCGCTTTACTCGTTCCGACGGACTTGGTACTCCTGGAACCGGTAAACGTCCTGCCCCAGATGCTACGTCTTCGCCGCAAACGCCGTCCAAAAGCATGCGCTCCATTCTTTATCCTTCACCAGCGATTAAAAGGGCCCGGCCGCTTCCACAAATTACTGACTGGTCGCCATCACCTAAAAAGAAGCGCACTTTCTTTATTCGCGGTGGCATATCGGATACTGTTCAAGCTGCAGTAGCTAACACGGAAGATCTGTTGCACATGCAACGAGATCTAGGACTAGGCATGAAAATACTGACCGAATCTTCGCTTCACACGATTGAGTCCATAACTCGGTGGAACAGATTTTCCTGTGTTGCCGCTGTAAAACCGTTTGGAGCAGGCGAACATGCTGGTCTCACTCAGGTCATCCTTGTAGACCCTCAGCGGGATGACATTTCCGCTCTGAAATCTGGCGACGTCATCTATTTGGGCCAGCTGTTTACCAGAACAGCTGATATTTCTGTTTACATGAATTGGACGAAGCGGTAGCAGTGGCCGTCTCGAAACTCAGGGGTAATTCATTATTGCCTGAAACAGCACTTTGTGGGGCTGTAATCGAGCCGCGTCAAAACTATCAGCCCCATAGTCGATCTATTTGAAGCTCAGGTCACTGAGATATCCACAGTTCTTATTTCCTCTTTTAGTCTGCGAGAATCGACTCTCTCTGGGGAATTGAACTCTGATGCGCTGTTTCAGAAGGACTGGCTGGGTGCACAGCTGGCCAAGTGCCAATTTTAACAGCAGAAACCAGTCCACATTTTCACGGCTGAAACACGTCAGAACACGGCCCGAAAAGCCTGTACAGGACAAATCGAACAACAATGCGAGAGAATCCACGCAGCCTCCATCGAAACGAATCCGCCCTGAATCCAAGCCTCTAACATCTGGACCGGCGGTGGCAATACCTAATTCAAAGGGCAAGCGGAAGTATATCCCTGAACATGACTACACCGTGTCTCCTAATACATACTCCTACACGACGGATCAAAATAAACAATTGTTCGATCGATTCCCATACCTCAATGCAAAGAAACTGGCCAAGCGAACGGAACGACCTACGCAAGTGCGAATGCTGTCGCGGGATTTCATAGATGACTCTCTGTATAATCCACACTATGGGTACTTTTCGAAAGAGGTGGATATCTTCACTCCCTCAGCTCCATTTTCGTATCAAAACATCGACAATGAGGACGAGTTTCTATTGCAATGGACGAAAGAATTCCAACAGTATAGTGTAAAATCGAAAGAGAAGTCGAAAGTGGGCTCTGATGACCCTCAGTCTCCTAACAGCGCGAAAGTATCGCGCCAGGTGTGGCACACTCCAACTGAGCTGTTCCAGCCTTATTACGGCCAGTCCCTGGCCAGATACCTGCTTGTCAATTATAAATTGTCGCTCTATCCGTACCGAGATCTAGTGATTTATGAAATGGGTGCAGGTAATGGTACGTTGATGCTGGATATTCTCGATTACATTCGAGAGACACAACCCGACGTGTACAGTCGGACTCGCTACAATATCATTGAAATTAGTAGCTCACTAGCTTCAAAGCAGATGAGCAATCTGCATCATCGAGCAGCGTCTGCTGGCCATGCTGACAAGGTCAATATCATCAACAAAAGTATCTTTGCATGGGACACTGAGGTCCCAGAGCCATGTTTTTTCATCGCTCTTGAAGTCTTCGACAACTTCGCTCACGACGTTATAAGATATGATAATTCCACTTTACAACCGTATCAAGGCAACGTCGTCATTGACAAGAGTGGCGATTTCCACGAGATATACTCACCTGATTTGGACCCCTGGGCTGCTGAGTTCATGCGACTGCGCAACCGTACTCTGGCTGGCGAGTATGTCCCTGCCTGGGAGCTGGGCTACCACCCACTAGCCCAGCCATATTACTGGCGAGTGCTTAGGAACAGTCTTGTACCATTTAGAGGTAACCTGTCTGACCCGGAGTACATTCCCACCAGATACCTCGAGTTTTTGCATGTGCTCAGGGACTACTTCCCCGAGCACCGTCTGCTGACGTCCGATTTCACTCATCTCAGTGAGACCATCCATGGATACAACGCGCCTGTCGTGCAGACCGTCATGGAAGACAAGATGATCCCCATCTCGACCTACATGGCGATCCAGGGCTTCTTCGACATCCTGTTCCCGACCGATTTCGACCTGGCCGCCCAGCTCTACACGGCCGTGTGCGGCAAGCTCATCAAAACTGCCTCACACCGCGAGTTCCTCGAGGTGTGGTCAGAGCTCGACGCCACCTCGACCAAGACCGGCGAGAACCCCATGCTCTCCTTCTACCAGAACGCCGCTTTCATGTATAGCTAATGTATATATATAGTCCCAGAACCGGGTGCACGGTGTGCTTCCGGCAGCTGGGGTGCCGCCCTCGACCCCGTTGTGCTCGCTTCGCGAGCTGCGCACCTCCACTGGTCGCTCAGCCAGCCGGTGGAGTGGCCGACTCGAGCGCCGCGAAAGGAGCAACGGGGCCCGGGGCAGCGCCCCAGCCGCCGGAGGAAGACTACCCCCTTCGCACAGCCAGCGACTGTCGGGGAGAAACGGAGAAGAATGAGTCTATGCAATAAATAAAGTATACCGAGCAGAGGAGTTAGCGTTTGAGCTTCTCAGGGTCGAGCTCGTCGAGACATTCGATGACGAGGGCGACGCTGTCGAAAAAACTGTTGACCGCCACTCGCAGAACCCTGTCGGTGACAGCACTGAATTCAGCCACGAGCTGGGTGTTCTGGACAGAGAGCCTTTTCGACAACTGATCTGGCTTGAGCTCAGGATCTGGCGCCAGCGACTGGAATGCCACTGACGCCTGTTTCGCCGTTTCGAACGGGATTTTCAGAGTTCTGCGCACGTCAGTCCTTGATCTTTCGGGGGGAGGCCTCCGGCGGCCGGGGCGCTGCCCCGGACCCTGCTGTGCTCGCTTCGCGAGCTCTGCTCCGGGGCCGGCGGGGTATGGCTCTCCTCAAGGGCAGCGAGAGCAGCAGCGGGGTCCGGCGCAATGCCCCGGCCGCCGAAGGCACCCTGGCTGGGTACTGACCGAGCCCTAACCAGCAGTGGAGCATAGAGTGAGCGTACTTACAACTTATAATCCTGGCTCACAGTCATTCCAGGCGGTATTGGATAGCAGGAAGAGCTGATCCGTGATGCAGTTGTATAAGTTACGTTAATTAATCTGCATACACGGCGCACCATCACTCGCTATAGTATCGTGAACTCTGCTCTCGCGTCTTCCGAACAACAATGGCCGACAATCTAGACCCAGTGCCCGGGCCGAATTTTCTGAGCTCTTCGGAACTGCCTTTTTTCGTGGTGCTGAAGAATACTCCTCAGCATTCTGGCCCAGCTTCATCCACTTCATCGGCGCAGTCTACATTCCCTGGCGATAACCATTTGTATCCAGAAGTGCACTATATATTCGAGGATGATGACTTCTCTCCAACGATAGACGTCCTAGAACAGAACAAGAATGACATTTCCGTGGTCATAGATTTCAATGAGGAGGCAGATCAGGTCCTGGCCTACAAATCATTGTCTCCCTCGTGGCAGATCCTGAATGTGTCAACCGAATCAGCAGCTACACCCAGCTGGGCTTCCGACTCCAGCGGCAGACCGTCTACAATGCTAGTAATTGAAGGGACGACCTCTGAAATGAACACAGCTTCAAGTAGCATTGCTACTGTGTCTGGTAATGCTGGCGACGAAACCAGCTCCGACTCAATCGCGAACATGAAACGGCTAGTCGAATCATTCAAGACTCGTAATGACCAGCTGAAGCGGATACTGTTCGACGCAGGTCGTGATGAAGCCTCTAGTACCCCGACTTCACCACTGTCCTAGAGTCGCAAGAAAATGCTCTTCATTTCATCTTCAAATTATTTATTAGTTCACTATTTATTAGTCTCAGTAATTTAACCCTGTTACTGTTGCTAGCATTGCCCTCAGTAAGCAATGAGCAACTGTCCACTGCTGTTTGTCAGCCCGTTCTGTCGCATTCGTTAACAGTTATCAGCTTGAACTGGCCGGAAGAAGAGTGGCACATTAGCCATCAATCCATCTAAATATAATTATCATCATTAGTCTAAATTATTCATCACATCATAATAAAAATACAAATATACAACTGTCATAAGTGTCCTGCTAGTTTCGTCGCAGTGGCCGTCCTGCTGTGGTTGATCTGAGTCTCATGGTAGGCGGCTTGATTGTAGGTCGAGCCTTCCGCACGTTTTCTGTCAACACAGGCACCTTCACTTGCTCTAGAGGAGCAGGAAACAGTAGCAGGCTATTTTCACTTTCATTAGTAACGTCCTCCAGAGGCTGCCTAGTCACTTCCGAAACCCCTCCATCGCTTTCATTAATGCTCTTCGTATTAGGCAGGACGCGAGCATACTCGATTTTTCTTCGCTTAGGAGTATTGCCTGTGGGGACATCTCTGCTATTCTTGATACTTTCCTGTAGCTCGGTGATCTGCTGTACAATCTGTGTGAAACCCGACAACGATTGTTCCTGTACCGAGCTCCACAAACTCGTCAGCTCGCTGGCCCAGTCATCGACTCCCGGACCAGCATGAGATTCGGCACTACTTCTCAAGTGCGCCAAATGCTGATCTAGATAAGAGAAAGCATGTTGGACACTCTGACACAACTCTGAGATCCCTCTCTTCACTTCCTGGTTGTACTTATCACTGGCCCCTCCGGCATCCGCGAGGAACTCGTCCAGAGCCTTTACTTGGCTGTCAACAGAGGCCAGTCCAGAATGAATAGCAAGCTCCGATTCATTTCGCAGTCGGGAAGCCACTAGCTCTACGCGGTCATTCCCTGAAGCGAGGGTATGGACAACCGTTTTGAACTGCTTGTTCAGCTTGTGGTCTTTGACACTCATAGAAGTACGATACTGAACATCTGCTTGCTCGATATCTTCGATACTTTTATTCCACGTATCTGCATGCTTTTGAAGATTAACAACTGAGTTGGTCACGGCAGCTTTGGTGGTTGAATGCACAGCACTGACTATCCGGTTATTGCTCTCTGAAGTGTATTTGTCAAAAAGGTCGGAAATATTGCTCATCAGCTGTTGCTTTTCTTCAGCTGCCCGTTGCCTTTCTTCATCCAATGCCTTCTCCAGCCTCTTCATTCCAGCATCATGGCTCTTCGTCAAGGACTCAAAAGTTAAAGCAGATTTCATTCCTTTCTTCAGTTGTAAAAGCTTCTCTGTCTGAACCGTATGGTGATTCTGGCGTACCTCAATATCACTGTCGAAATCTCGAAGAAGCTCACTCAGCGGTTGATGGATTTCAGTTTTGAACCCTTGCAGCTCCTTACTTAAAGACGCTGTGAACTCATTCATAGACTTTTTCATTTGCTCCAGAAGTCCATTCTGAATACCGGAAATAATATTCTCTTTAATCTTCTCGGCCCTCTCAGAAAGAATTTTTGAGTGGGATCCAGACTCATCGGCAGTGTTTAGCAGATTATTCCTGAGAATATCAATATTGGTGAAACTGTCGCTAACAAAGCTAGAAGTATCGTTCAACTTGGTACACTCATCATCAATAAAAGAGGTTATTGCGGTGCAGAACGAATCAGCTATCTGCCTCTGCTTGCTATCGTACTCCTCGAATCTGGACTGCAGATACTGCACTTGTTCAGCAATATTCGTAGCCGAGGTCGAGACAGCACCATCAACAGCAGATTGGCTTTCTCGAATATTCACGAGTTTGTCCTGAAGGACATTTACGTCCTGAAGAGTTTGATCCAGACTCTTGATCAATGTCCCTCCAATTGAATGCAGCTCATCTTCAGTGCTAGCATGTGCTTTCCGCAAAAGAGTTTCCTTGTCTAGAGCTTGCCTAGTTTGTCTCAGAGATGATTGAGTAGACTCTAAACTGGAAATAGCTTGGTTCAGCTCTGTTGATGTCGCCTGTAGTTCTCTGGTCTTATTCAGAAGCTCATGCCTGGTGCTGTCAAGCTGTTCCCTGGCGGATTTTAACTGCTTATCAACTGTGTCCAACTTTCGCTGCTGGTCATTAAGCAGCATCTTTTGGCTCTCTCTGTCGGCATTAATTTCTTTGAAGTTATCGGGATCCAGATAAATGCCATTCTTCTTTCTAGTGGCTATAAGATCCAGTCGAAGTTTTTCCATTTCGCTATTATAGTCTGCCAAAAGCGTTTTCTTGGAAATGGCATTATTGACTTGAGGCTTGTTCTTAATATTCTTAGCCCTACTGGCGTACTCAAGCGTACTCAGAGTCTCCTCGATGTTGACCGATGCTGGACTAATAGTAGCAATAATACAAGTCTTAGTCCTTCCTCCTAAAGAATCTTGTAACAGCCTTGTGAGTTTGGACTCGCGATAAGGAATGTGAGGGCTCTTGTCTACAAGAGAGTTGATTACACGGCCCAGCGTCAATAAACTCTGATTGATCATACCAGCCTCTCTAGCTCGTTTGTTTTCGGCTCCGGATTTGCCAATATTTTCAGATCCTGCCAAGTCGACCAGATTAATTTTACCTCGAGTGATGAATTCGCCTGATCCGTCAGTGTCGAGAGCAAGATTAATACAGAATATGGTATGTGACCGACTGGAGTAGTCATTCATCTTCGTCGACGCGACTTGGCGTTTCCTTAGCCCCTCTTGTAATACTTTCAGCCCTGAAATAGCGGAAGTAATATGATGCTCTGACAATCCGTTCAGAGTAACTCCTCCGCTGGCACTTGGAGTCGTGGATCGCTTGATTCCATTGAAACTTGAATTATTGTCGTCAAACAGACGTAGCTTTTTGGAGCTTTCATCGTCATCCACTAGCAGATCCTTCAGCTCTTCATTATATAGTTCCACAAATGAGCAGGTTACCGAATGATCGTAGCCTTTTGAATCAATATCAGCGAACAGCTTGAATAATACACGTGGAATGATTCCAGCTTCATAAGCACAATTATCAAAATTAGTCGAATCATCTCCGGACATTGTGTAAGTTTTACCGGTGCCGGTCTGGCCATAAGCAAATACAGTACAGTTCATTCCAGAATACAAATCATCCACTATTGGGGAAATGACATCTTCAAAGACCATGACTTGGTCGACTTCGGGTCCAAACACATGATCTACCGAATAAGTTTTCGTATTCGTTGAGGCTGGGTCTTCGCCAATTTTGACGGCAACATCTGTCTTTGAAATGGACGTGTCAACTACCACTCGACTTTTAGCCCTTACTTCGCGATCATTTCGACCTCGACATCGCACTACGACGCGTATGTTGGAGCCCTCATTAGACGTATCAGTCGAGTTTGGCAGTGAACCGCCTGAGCTGGCAGCAACACTCGGTCTCACTACGCTCTTGCCGACACGAGATGGAGCGCCAATCCCCCGCGACACCACCGAGCTACGCATTGTGTTAATTCAACTGTCGTTCTTAGCTTGAATAATGGTGAAGTTTATTATTTCTAAGGGGACATTAGGGTTGTTGATAACGCAGCTGCCTTGCATTTGTTTACTTTTGGTTGCTCCAGCAACCGCATAGAATATTCACACGGCTGTGATAAGGTCTCGGGCTAAACGGGGAATATTCCTGGAACCAGCTCAGTTGCCGGATTTATATTCAAGATCTAATAAATATTTTCAAACCTGTTGTGTATATTTGCTACAAGTGACCGAAGAGTCAGTCCTTGTGAAAACAGAATTAGAGACTTACCTAGATCACACTGGATCGGCGAGTTCGTTGGATTCGCTAATATGAGATTTGAACATATCTCGATAGCCGATGGAGATTACGAAAGCCCGAACTGAACCGCTCCCCTGGACTTCTCCGACACTGCTTTCGTCTCATAGATAAAGCGCCCCAGATGAGATATATATATAAGATGCACCCCGGCTTTGATGGCAGCGTGGCGTTACCTAGGCAACCAAAGTGCATTCAGGGAGATATTTGTTTACATCGATCATCGCATCAGCAGGCACAAACATCAACTTGCACAGGCGATAACCGGACAGGACCCACTCTAGGTACGTTACGAAATAGCCGAAATTAAGTAAATTAATGTGGCGTGGTCACGAGAGGAGACGCATCGTATAATATACTAGAGCTCCGAAACCAAATCGGCGGTGGCATCGTACAGATGGGTTGCAGACTGTTCAAATAGAGATTGTGCATTTTATTGCTTGTTACCAACTATATATATCAACATAACGGAATCCAAATAAGCTTTAATACTAGGATTGAATCACATCACTTCAAACCTTTTTATATTGTTTTCCTAAAATCGATAGCTGGCTAGGAGACAAACGGGAACAGCGCGACAATGTCTCTAACCCGAACGTCATCGACTTCATCGGCTGTGTCGGTCACTTCGTCCATGTCGCTTTCTTCACGACGAGTCTTCAGTGCCGACCAGTTTACCTTGCTGGATGAGCTTGGAAGTGGCAGCTTTGGAGTTGTTTACAAGGCTATAGACAAGTAAGTTGTGGGTAGAGTTTGGGCAGAGCAACAGGCAACAGAGAACTAACGAAAGCAGTGTTGCAAACGAGATAGTGGCGATAAAAAAGGTAATTATGACCATCCAGACAGGATCCAAGTCTTCATCATTGAGCTCAGTTGAGCAGAGCTAACAATTACAGATTGACATGGAATCCAGTGAGGATGACATTGACGAAATTCAAAAGGAGATCGCTATCCTCGCTGCATGCAACGACTCCAGAGTAACAAAATACTATGGCTGTTTCGTCAACGGCTACAAGCTATGGATTATCATGGAATACTTGGGCGGAGGATCTGGTCTGGACCTACTGAAGGCAGTTGGGCCGTTTGATGAAGCATCTATCGCCATAATATGTCGTGAACTACTACTAGCATTACAATATCTGCACGAGAATGGCAAGATCCATCGTGATGTCAAAGCAGCAAATGTACTGGTGTCAGAGAAGGGTGAAGTCAAAATAGCCGACTTTGGCGTCGCAACCCAGCTGTCAAATAACCTGTCGCGGAGGAACACGTTTGTCGGAACCCCGTTCTGGATGGCCCCAGAGGTTATAAAACAAGAAGATTACAACTTCAAGGCTGATATCTGGTCTCTTGGTATTACTGCTATTGAATTTGCCAAAGGAGAACCCCCACTGTCGGAAGTGCACCCTATGAAGGTACTGTTTCTCATCCCTAAAAACCCTCCTCCCAATTTACGAGGAAGCAAGTTTTCCAACGAATTTCAGGACTTTCTATCTAAATGCTTACAAAAAGATCCCTATTACCGTGCAACAATAAGAGATCTTCTCAAACATCGGTTTATACAGCAAGCAGGCAATCATTCTCATATTGTTACGAAGCTGGTCAACAAAAGAAGAAGTAAACTAGGGGACGAAGGTCTGAAAGGCAAGAATAGAAAGCCGAAGCATTATCAAGATACTGTCGATACTTCTAGTACAGTGACCTCGTCTACTCCCGAGGGGGACAATCAAGGTTCGGGATCCAGCGCTTCCAGCAGTCGCAGTGTGAGTGGTGGCAGTTCGAATGACGAAGGCTGGGACTTCGATACCATCAAACCTGGGCACCAGCCTTCTGAGATGCAGGAAAGTCGACCAGAACAACCACTACCGTCATCCCAATCACAAGCACATTCTTCTCAACCTTTGTCAAGGCGACCGCTGCCAACACCTCCAGTGCTCCCGCCCCGTCCTGCCAGAAATGTTTCAGCTCAGGATCTCGACCCAGAAGAAACCCTTCGCCAATTGAATATCTCAGAGCCTCCTATGGCACCGGCGAGCACCAAATCGGCAGAGTCTACTATTGTCAGCTCGAGTCATCATCCAACCAGCGGAGGGCATAGCTACAGATCCATAGTCGTGAAGACACTTGATCACACCCTACCCAAGCTCGACCCAAACTCGCAGGATTTTGCAATTCTACGTACCCTCAATAACATCATCAGCAGCGGCCAGCTCTCATCTGCCACAGAGGCGTATCTTGTCAAGCGACTGGTACGACAGGCAGAAAAGGAGAACAGAAAGCGCACCAAAGACATCCCATCACCAGCTGTGCAACCCGACTCTGTCCCACCCCCATCTTCTTCTTCCACGCCCATTCGCCGCAGGCTCGATCATGTCGAGCAGCTTCTTCTCGGGCGCTGGCTCGAAACTGTGTATGAACGCCAGCAATGAACAATTCGCATTTTATTTCCTAGTTACTAGGGCCTGTCTCCGGCGGCCGGGCTCCTCCCGGACCTGGTTGTGCTCGCTATGCGAGCGTCTCTCCCCGGACTGGCCCGACTCGAGCGAGAGGAGCAGCGGGGGCTGGGGCGGCGCCCCAGCCGCCGGAGGCGGAGCTTCCAGAGGTGCTATACAATTTGTTACTCGTCCCACTCGATGGAACCTCCGTGCTTGATCCATTGTGGGAAGCAGTTTTCTTGCGACAGACCCGTGCCGTCGGAGAACAGGCCGGGAATGCACTTCTTGCACTTTTTGGAGTTGGGGCAGTTGAAGTACGGGATGTGCTGGTACCCGATATCCTTGAACCAGTGGATTTTGTCCTTATCTAGGAACAATCCCAGGCCGATGCTGTGGACTGGCGCGTCACCCCAGCGCTCGTAGAAGAAGCCACCAGCACGGTCTAAGTGGTCAAAGTATTCCTGGTAGGGCTTGGACCGCCAGAAGTCCATGTCGCCAATTTCGAAGTTGCTCCAGAAATGGCATGTCGAATAGCCAGCTATTTTGTTATGGTCGGGTCTAGTGGTCTGGGTCAACCAGCCAATGGCACTGTTGGGATGCACATACTCAGGATGGTCGACTACGAACTCGAGCGTGGCTGGCCACAGCGACTGGATGCTCTCTGGAGAGTCATAGATATTAATTACAAACCCGTAGGTCTTATTGTGGTCCTCCATGTATTTAAAGACATCATAGTCGATATCGCAGAAGTAGTGGGTTTTAGGCTCTACTCGCCAGTACCATCTGTACTCGGTCAGCTTGGGCAGATGGACAAACATTCCCGAGTTCCATCTGCACATTCTGTGGTATGACTCCATGGTGGAGTATTGCACCCCCTGTTGTTTCAAGTACTGAGCAGAAGCCTCGGCTAGATCTTTATTGATCCAGCTTGGCTCTACCCAGTGATCCTTGGGGATGACTTCATAGTTGATATGTGCTTTAGTGGCAGCTCTTGTCTGCTCTCTGAATTTTTTTGAAAATGGTTTGTCATTTACAAATGTCCAAGGATAGTTGAACTTTTTATTGAAGGTTTCTTCGACTTCCTTCATGGACATCAGCAGGTCCTCCAGCTCTTCGTTGCGAACTAGCGAGAGTAGAGTAGCATTGACCCGGCTGCCGTTGGACCTAAACTGTCCAGCATCTGGAGGTTCTGTAATATCTTTCATTAGCGGGTTGCCCGAAATATAGTAGGGATAAGTAGGAAGCCATTTCCTCACGTCATGAATAAGACTCGATTTAAGAAATGCGAATAGGCTGACCAGCAGCACCAGCGATAGTGCTATCACTCGGAGTCTTAGCTTAGCCATCTCACCTAAATGGGAAAGTGTGAAACCAAGCTGATATTTTCAGTCTCTGATAATATTAGGTTTTTTTTCTGTAATTTCTGGCGAGATAAGCTTAAATCGTGCAGTCAGTCTAGAAATTCACCACGAAACTGTCAGAGCTGTACGGTTGTATCTAACTGTTCAGTGAATCAAACCGAAATCCTTTGCGTACCAAGTTAACAGCCAGCTGAATTCCAATCGATTCCAATCCAGGCTCAACAATAGTATAGGTACCAAAAAGAGAGAGAAACGAGGCAGAACTGTAACAGCGGATACCTGGATCAGACCAGATAAACCGAAGTAGCGCGCTATCAATTTAATTATATACTTCACACTGCCCCTGATTTTTGCCGTATACGGTACGTTGTAGCAATATCGCCTGCTATCGGGGTTGAATTATTGTATTCAGGGTGCATTATGCACAATTGGGAAGAGCATTAAATCTGGGACCTTGGATATACATGATTTCAACTTTAGATTTGACAATAGGCTGACGCTGAACTTAGACTTTCAACTTCGGACTTGGGAGGCATCTGGACTCTTGAACATTATCTTTTCGATATAAATCGATACTTTGATCCTGGATCAATCATTGATCTTATGATCTGAATATGAAGTACGTAGATGGGTTGATTAAGTTGTTGTACCGTCTTCCTTTCGCGTCAATAACATATCTTTACTAACACGCTAGCTCGGTACGGCAGATTGAGAAACTGAATCTACAGGAATTGGAGGCTGGTGTGTCCATTGAAGGCTCCTGGCACAACGATTACAGAGACACGGCATATATATATGTTGGCGGGCTGCCGTTTGAGTTGACCGAAGGAGATATTGTCAGTATATTTTCTCAGTATGGCAACCCTGTGCATGTGAAACTAGCTCGAGACAAAGATTCAGGCAAGTCAAGAGGTTTTGCCTGGGTCAAATATGAAGATCAGAGGTCCACGGTACTGGCAGTAGATAACCTGAACGGATCCAAAGTTGTTGGGCGTATATTGCGAGTGGATCATGCCTATTACAAACCACAAGATGGTGAAGAAGATGAAGAAGAGAGAGAGATAGAGCTTCTAAGGAAGGAATTGATGGCGGCCGGAGCTGAATCCGTTCCCAAGAGTCTAGCTCGAGATGAAAAGAGTAAGAGTCATGCGGGCACTGCAAAGGACGAAGATGTGGAGGACCCAATGGCTGGATATTTCAAAAGCAAGAGAAGTACTGCGGAAGAACGGAGAAGAACTGAAAGTCACAGAAGTGAAGATCGAGATAAGCGTAGACATCGAGATCAGAGTGAGCATAGTAGTAGGAGCGATAAAAGAAGTGGCAGTAGCCGTCATGACCATGACGAAAGAGATGGGCGGCACAAAGATGACGACCGTTCTCAATCACATGAACCATACGAAGAAAAGCATAGTAGAGACAGGGAAGATAGACACTACAAAGACAGAAGTCCTAAGGAGGGTACAGCAAGAGAGAGAGAACGCTCTCATAAAAGCGATGGAGACAGGCCTCGAAAGAGGGAAGACCGACACGAACGACAGCGGAATGAAGGAGACGAACGAGATAGACGAGACACCGAAAACAGCACTGAGCGACACAGACGACAAAGAGAAGACAGGGATGAACGGTATAGACGGCACCGAGAAGACAGCAATGAACGATCTAGAAGACACAGAGAAGATAGCGATGAGCGAGATAGACGGCACAGAGAGGATCGTGATGTGCGAGATAGACGTCGCCCTGGTGAACGTAGCCGAAATGAAGAGGACAGGCGTCGCAGAGCCGACCGAGATGACCGAGACCGGAGCCGAGACGAACGAGAAAAACGACAGAGAGAAGAATATCGACACGAAGAGCTTCGACACAGACCCGAGGACGCCTTGGGTTCCCGCGTGCCCAAAAAGCCACGAACAGAAGAAGACGACGACGATGCAACGCCGCCGCCGTCTCCTCGTTGAGATACCCCCAGCTATCGCGCTCGCGCAGCGAGCACAACGAGGTCCGGGGCCGCGCCCCGGCTGCCGGAGGTCGTCCACGCCTCCGGCGGCTGGGGATTTGCCCCAGAAACCCCTGGCTCCTCTCGCTGCGCTCCAGTCGGGCCGCACCCTCGATATTGAACCACTCTTTCCCACTCTAGCGAAGCGAGCACAGCGGGGTCCGGGACTGCGACCCGGCCGCAGGAGGCACGTCTCTCCGCCTTTAACAGCTCCCCCTCTTCTCAGGCGAGTACAAGCGCCATCGCTATCACACATGTACTTATGTAAGGGTCTGGTGATCGATGCTTATCGTCTGCAGTATGCATGTAGGTCAAGTTTAACGGCTACCCTAGCCCGCGAAGTATATAAGCACGCGTGCGCATGTTTGGCAGGTGGTAACTGTAGCAATATCCCCGCCCCTTTCGAGTGCGAGTGGCTGCATCTTTCCGGCTGACCGGCCTACGCACGTAGATTGAAGTTGGAACCTGCGTCTGTCGGCCCGTTGCTGTGCTGCCACGCTGCTGCTACTGCTGGTGCTGCCGTCCCTGCTTCTAAGGTTTATACAGGTCAGCGCTATAGGTTGTGTCACTAGCCTGGAAAGGTAAGCTTATACCGTATTGTTTACTTCTACCGCTTGGAGTATCTTGCCGGTATCTGGATCAGACGACGGGAGTGGATGTGAAGAGGAACAGCTTAGAACTGCTCAGCCGATAGGTTGCGATTGGAAATTTCATTATCAGCAGCCGGAAGTTGCAAAGTTACGAAGTTGGAACGTTTCAGCTTGCTGGAATAGCACTGAATAGTGCTGCGAAGACAGGATACGTACTGGGTGCCTGGCCGGGTTTGGTATTTAGTAGTGTGGGAAGTAGAGAATCGGGCGGCAGGCGGATTGTGCCTGTGAGTTGTATTCTAGAATGTCGAGTGGCAGTGTGAGTCCGAAGTTCGGGCTGGGTCACAGCCAGGTAACAAATCCGTCTTCTGATAATCAGCCTGAGAAGCAGTTTGAAAGTCAAGAAGCAAGTCAGACGAGAAATCAGATATCAAATCATATATCTAGTTTACGCATGCTGGACCACGGTGATCACGATAAGGAGCCTGCTATTAGTTTCAGGGTCCGCGGCAGGACAGATCAGAGCAGTAGACGTTTGGATCCAGTGCGCCAGGACTCGAAACCGATGTTGAGGACAGTGTCGAATGCTGGTCTGGGGATCGATGGTCTTGCAGTGGACCATTCTAGAGGCTTCTCGAGTGGCCCCTCCGGTAGCACCAATTCTGTTCTTTCTACTAGTGGTCATTCCAAGGACATTTCTAGAGACCAGTCCAGGTCTTTAATAGCAGTTGACAGCGATGGTATGTCTACCCCGCTATCACATTCAGCCCTTTCGTCTGTTTCTACTTCTACTCTTGTTTCCACTTCTGCTTCTGCTTCTACCTCTGCTTCTATCTCTGCTTCTAATTCTGCTTCTATTTCTGCTTCTAATGCTGCTTCTAATGCTGCTTCTAATTCTGCTTCTAATTCTGCTTCTAATTCTGCTTCTAATTCTGCTTCTAATTCTGCTTCTAATTCTATTTCTCTTTCTGCTTCTAATTCTATTTCTCTCCCTCTGTCTAGTTCTACTTCTAATTCAGCATCATCGGGTCAAATATCCAATACTTCTCCTCTGATTCCGTCAACTCCTTTTCACAGCTTCAGACCCCATAGGAACTCTTCGTTGCATCATGTTACTTCATTCCAGACTCCTCCTGATATGTCGCCAATAAGCCCGTCGGCCACTGTGCCATCTCATGCATCCAATACTCTTACGCCTCAGCTTCCGCCAGCGTCCAATTCAGAGATTGCGCATATGTTAGGGCTCATGGCGACCGCTTCTCCGCTCGCCCTTGGAAGTGGTGGCAGTTCATATGTGAAGAGCCATCCTTCGTCTCGATCCTCGTCTCGACGAAATTCCCGGACTGCTTTTTCTTCTTCCTCGGCTGGTGGTGCGCCATCTACTGTTTACTACGGGCCATCTTCCAGCGTTTCTTCCCTGGGTCATGAAAGTGGGTTTCTTTTAAGGAATAATGACAAAGTATCAAGTGGTGTGAATCGTGGATACCGGGGTTCTTCATCTTCGTCATCAGACGATGATGACTTGATTTCTGCCGGATACGACTCGGACGATAGAATGAGCCTGGGCAGTAGACGTGCTAGTGTTAATTCTACCAAGGGATCTGAACCAGATGTGGCTCCCCCAGCGGCTATAGTGAGGCATATGATCACAAATGGACGCTCTCTAAAGCCGAAGATGAAGAGCTTCTTGCGCATATCAAAAGACCTACAGGAAGAACTGTCTCCTCTGGATTACGAGATCCGTCGTGAAGCCGAGGTTACTTCCACTTTCAGAGAGGAGGAGTCCATCAGTAAAATCTCGTCGTCATTATCCAGTGGTGAGGCTAACCGCAACTTCCAAGACTTTGCGACAGAGGTTGTCACAGGCACTGTTTCGGCTCCTGTAGATCTGTCTCGACGCCCGTCGTTGTCATCGTTTCACCACCAGGAATTGATTGCTCGTCTTGAGCGGTTTGCGCCTGGCGGCCACAAGGACTCGTACGGAGGAAGTGCTATTGTCAGTGACACCGAAGATTCGGATGCTGCTCCAGCTTCTGTGACACCGTCTGTCAAGCGGAAAGTGGCCTTTCTGGACGACTCTCCAGTAGGTGGCCTAAAGCGAAGGGCAGTGTCTCCAGGCATGTCGTCGCCAGTGGTAGGGAGTCCGACGAGCCATGTGGGACGAAGGGCGAGCATAAAACAGGTCTACGACACTTCAGAGGGATTCCAGAATTTGCAGCTTATATGAGCTTCGACTTCTTTTCGTAGTATTATTTATTGTATTCTTGCATTGTGGACTTGTAAATTTCCAATTTAATTTATCTGTTATTTTCGACTCTGGGAATTCTAGGTTTGATTTTCAATAAAAGATTTACGTGAAATAAAATTAACTGACCTATTCTTGCAGAATATATGGCCGCTGCTCAGGAGGTAAAAAGATAAAAACTACAGCACCTTCTGTTCACGCCTGGTCTCCCACGGCATTACTGATCAAGGCTCTCAGAGGCTTGAATATGATTGATCGGACGGGAAATCTTATTTTACTCTGGATATGGCCGTAGCTGAACATGTCAGACATAGCTTCCTTTTGACATGTTAACTCATATCTATCAGTCCACAGCAGGTAACCTAACCCTGGGATCCGAGATATATAAATACTCGTAGTTTCCCTTAGAAGTTGGAAGACTAAGCTTGGTTATCATTAAGTCTTCTTATACTAACTTCTAAGGTGAGTTTTCAATATTAATACATTAAGTCTTCTTATACTAACTTCTAAGACGCGTAAGACCTTTACCCGGATACAATATATCCTTGGTCTTACAGAATAACCAAGCTTACCAAGTGACGAGAAAACACTTGGATTTGATCGAGATTACAGAAATTGGTATCGCGAAAATTTTTTTCTGCGAACTTGATCACAACCCCAACACCTCCCTTTTCTCAGCGCCACCATGGCCCTTTCCTGGTGGAGGCGCGATTCTGGCAAATCAGGCGACACCAACAATTCAACAAGGAGTCCCAACGCGATGATTAGCCGGACCCAAAAGTCCCCGCCAGGGCTCGCAGATGAGTCTCACAACTCTGATGACGACATGGAAACCTTTTATGACACCTTTTCCGATCGGTTGAAACTGGACGATACGTCAGATAACCCGGCTTTTCCGGCTGCACGACGCAAGAGAGCACCCCCTGCGTTAGATACGCAGCAATTGGAAACCTTCAATAAACTCATTCCAACTCTCAAACACAAAGAAGAGATCCGCGGATGGATGTCGTTTGCCCAACAGCAGGTAGAAATTCTACCTACCCAAAATCGTCAGGTGATGACTCTACTCGTTTCAAAAACACGTGGTGATATTCTAGCTAGTGTAGCCCCATTTTCTTCGATTCAGACGCCTTCGTCCGACACTTGGAAACAATTCTGGGACCTTCTTGAGCGCTTAGCTCTAACTCACA
>JAKTSR010000151.1:0-31290 GCA_030580325.1 Sugiyamaella sp. yHKS617 | reverse complement strand
GAGCACAGCGGGGTCCGGGGCAGCGCCCCGGCCGCCGGAGGCTGGCCAGGCTCTGCGGTAGCGGGCGCGTGGCTCGCTTTACTCGGGCTCGGAGGCGAGCGCAGAGGTCCGGGGTAGAGCCCCGGCCGGCAGAGGCGTCTCCGGCATCTTCAGCGCTCGTTTTTAGTTTCACTGGCTGTATATATTGGTTTATAATGGCTACGGATCTAGAGCGAACGGTTGATGTACTCCTCGACGGTCTCCCACTTGAAGAACTTCTCGCCGGGATTCACGAGCTCGTTGTCGTTGTCGGCTCCGAAATCAGCAGCGTCGCCGACGACGCTGGCAGCGCGAAGCCCAAGCGCGAACGGAACAAGGTCCCCCTTCGACTTGCCCGCCAGGCCTTCTTCGCCACCCTGAACGATTTCTTCCAGAGTCGAGTTCTTAACAGTGATCTTGTCGCCAGTCTTTTTCTCAAAGAGCTCGGCGAACTTAGCTGGGCTGATGTTGTCACCGGCAATCCTGACGACGTCAGGAATCTTGTCGTAGGGGAGTGAGACCACTGAAGCAACAGACTGACCAATATTCTTCACAGAGTTGACACTGATGTTCTTGCTGCCGTCTCCAATATAGTCAGCGGTCTTGTTAGCGAAATCGACAAACAACAGTCGACTCCAGCCAGGCAGAATGCTGCTGTCGATGAAGTATCCAACTTTGAACTGAACGACCTTCAAGCCTTGAGCTTCCGCGTACTTGACAAGATCCGCCTTGGCCTTGAATGCCTTCTGGAACTGACCCGCCTTGGAATAGTCCAGTCCGAACTCAGACGGAACGTATACCTTAGCACCGGCATTCTTAGCAGCGAGGGCCAAGTCGTTGTTGCCCAGTGCAGCGGTGCTTCGTACATCAATAACAACGTCAACACCTTGAAGTGCCTTCTCAAAAGAAGCCAAATCAGTGGCTTCAAGGTACTCGACATCGCTAGTAGAAGTTCCAGCACTCTTCCGAGAAATCGCACGAATGGGCAGCTTGAAATTGTCTCTGAAGACGGGCTCTAACAGAGCGTCCAGAACGGGCTTACCGAGGTATCCGGTGATTCCAACAACTGCGACAGACTTGGACATGGTAAACAATTGACAATAACGGATTTGGCTTCAAACTTTGCGACGGGCAGAGATAAGCGACAACAATAATAAGCACAAAATCAAGCACAAGTTCAAGCTCAGGCTCAGGCTCAGGCTCAGGCTCAAGTGTTAGTACTGGATTATGATGTTAGAGAAAACTAATGGACGGGCCAAGCCCTCCTATTTATATCTAACCTTGGTTCCTCCATTACTAAACAACTCTATTCGCCCGAAAGCTTCGACGCGATTAAACAAGGAATTAGATAATACGCCGTGGAACAAGCTTACAAAGTTAACCCCTATCTCCGCTTCAAGCCCAGATTTATGTATATAATGCATGCAGGGGGCAGATGGCGCATGTGCAGGTGCTTAAAAATCAGAAATCAACTCCGCCCCACCGAGCGGACATCCGCGGGGTGGTGCCATTCCGAATTCTGTTCATTGGCAGTGCCGCTTTGGCTTGGACACAAGGTTCTTAGGTTCTTGAATTGGTTCTGGTGTCTTCTGTGTCCCGTGCCATCGATGTCCTCCCTCAGGCTAACGTCCCTCGTGCCCAAGTCCTCCTCCACCGAGAAGTACGCCGATGTCGTCGGTGCCAAGTTGTAGCTCACTTTCGCTTCGCGAGAGCTACCCACAGGATCCCAATGGAATGTGCCTCCTCGAGCGTAGCGAGAGGAGCAGCGGAGTCAGGGGCAGCGCCCCGGCCGCCGGAGGCTCGGCCAGCGGCCCCTGGGGAGACACCTCTGGCAGCTGGCTTCGCGAGCACTGGCTTACTCCAGGCTTCGTATCTCCAGCACACCTCAGTTTAGGTAGCTAAATTATTTATTACAGCTTATTTTTTTTTGAACGCATTATACTGGCGCATTATGCTAGACTTGGGGATTGAGGTAGTCTTCAACGGTCTCCCACTTGAAGTACGTTTCGCCGGGATTCACGAGCTCGTTGTCGTTGTTGTGTTCGAAGTAAACAACATCACCAACGACACTCGCTCCCCGGAGCGCGTGGTATATGTGGAGATCTGTGTCCAACTTGCTTGAAACAGCGTCTGCACTGGTCTTAACGACCTCTTCCACAGTGGTGCTGTTGACAGTGATTTTCTTGCCGGTCTTCTTCTCAAAGAGCTCGGCCAACTTCGCTGGAGTGATGTTTGTACCAGCAACAGTGACGACTCCAGGAATCTTATCATATGGTAACGAGAATACTGAAGCAACTGTCTGGCCAACATTCTTCACAGAAGTGAGAGAAAACTTCTGGCTGCCATCTCCAACATAGTCAGCAGTATTGTTCGCGAGATCAACAAACACTAGAGGACTCCATGTAGGCTCGATAGTGCTGTCAATGAAGTATCCGGGGTGGAACTGAACGACTTTCAGACCTTGAGCCTCAGCAAACTTGACAGTGTCTGAGGTGTAATTGAACTCCTTCTCAAATTGGCCTGCCTTGGAGTAGTCAATTCCAAAGTCAGACGGAACGTACACCTTAACACCGGCATTCTTAGCTGCGAGAACCAAATCATGGTTCCCCAGAGCAGCAAGGCTTCGTACGTCAATTACAACATCAACGCCCTTGAGTACCTTCTCATAGGAAGCTAAATCACTTGCTTCGAGATATTCGACATCGCTTGTAGAAGTTCCAGCAGCCTTTCGAGAAATGGCACGAATAGGCAGCTTGTAATGGTCACGGAATACGGGCTCCAATAGACCGTTCAAAATGGGCTTACCTAAGTAGCCAGTGATTCCAACAACTGCGACAGACTTGGACATGGTAAAGTCCGAAATATAGATAACTTAGGATTTCAAACGAACTTTTACGACAGGCAGAAACTTATACAAGAACGAGTTCAGATTGTAGCGCTGTTTAATGAGAACAGGGGATTGGAGGAGCCAATCCGTCCTTATTTATTTATATCCGTCTAGTTACATAGAACCTTGATCCTTTGTCGTTAGTCAACTCACTCAACTCGCCCGAAATCCGATCTTGCAGGGATTAGATAAACACAGATTAGATAAACACATGCAGGTTGATTACGAAATCACAACCATCTCTGCAGCATACTTACGAATCAACCCCACTGCGCAGAATGCCAAGGTACACTGCCACTACACCACAGCCCTGGAGCCCTTCGGCTGCTGAGCTATCATTTGAAATTATCTAGCGGTGGCGATTTGCCCCTGGGATATTGCCGCCGGCGGCCAGGCAGTTCTCGGACCCCCGTGAGTTTAGTATTGGGATGTTTGTATAAGCCGCGATGAACTAATGCCAATGCCATGGCTGTCCTGGTGTTCCTCTAATTCAGCAATCTCTTTTTCGAATTCGTACCAGTTGTGACCATTTACAAATAGACGGAGGTAGCTGTTATGTAACAAATGCATTAATGACGAAATGTAGCCTGTGTTGAATCCTCGACCGTGACACCGTTGACAAATATCTTCGACGCAGCTTCTTCTTCAAATTCCAACCATTGCGAGGTAAGATGTAAGCTGGGATGTTGTCAATCTCTAAGGACAGTTAGAACCTATAGTTTCTATACTGACACTGTGGGTAGAATACTGCTGGCGATTATGAGACAAGATTCCGTGCCAGAATACACAGCTCAAGCTAGGGATAAGTCAGACACGGCAGCTACGCGCTATATGATTAGATCACGGCATTGGTGCGACTTTGTCTGTCGTTTGTGATCTCTCGCAGAGCTGGCCCCGGTCCGCGAAAGATCAGGAAAATGTTATCTTGGTAGTAAAAACTCATTGTCTTCTGCTTAAATTCTGCACGCGGGGGTAGTTATTATGGGTATTATATAAATATATATATATTACTATCTTGTAATTGCCTCTCACACATCTTTTTGGCAACTGCTCCCTTTAGGTATAGTTTCTCTTCTCCTATCTTCTCATTCGCCAGTCTTAATCTTCTTGTCATAGCCGTCAGATGGCTAAACTAAAGTATTGACAGCTGAGCCCTTCGAAATAGCCCAAGCACTATCTCTTGCCGGATGGCGAACTAAGCTAAGAGCTCTTTTTGAGCTTACAATAATTAAAGATTGTCTTGCACAAGTAACAAGAAAGTGTGAAGATGGTGCTAATCCAGGAGACCATGGCGACCGGTTTATGAGCGCTCGCACTTGATTCGCAAGTAATGGCCTGGCGACTAAATCTGAAGCAGACATAGATGAACTTGGTCACTCGGATGTCGATGAATTTCTTTCATGATAATATTAGAGCTGTCAAATTTACAGCGAATTGAACAGACTGTGCACTAGATATCCTGAGTCTTTCCTCAACTGGATCACCCAACCTTTTGTCATCTATGAAGGACAAGCCCCAGACGACTGATTCTGCAGATTTGCGAAGATTTCAATACACCTTACAAGGTCGAAATACTGTTGTATTTTCCATTACTGAGCCAAGTATGTTATATGGGATTGTCGAAGCCATTGCGATTTGTGCAATTTGAAGGGTTCTGTGGGTCGATTGGTTCAGTCGTACTTCAGATCACATTATGTTTATCATCAGGGCATTGTTGCTCCGGTCTGGGAGCATATCAGACAGTTTTATCGTGAAGCGTCTTACAATATACGACAGAAAGATCTTCTCTCCAGTGATTGCACAGACGAGCATGGTGGGAAGTCACGGCTTATTAAAGACTGGCAAAAGATTATTCATACATTTTATTAATTTATTTCCCAGGTAGGAAGTCCTGGATATCCCAAGGCAAAACTTCAATGATCTTCTCGACCATCTATGTGGTCCCGTTCGAGAGTGGTCCAGCGCACCGCCCAGCGCACCGCCCCGGCCGCCGGAAGCATACCACACTTCCGGGAGTGACCCTCCTCGAGCCACGGGGCCCGGGGCGGGGCCCCGTGGCTCCGGGGCACCGCCCCGTGGTGCCCAAACCGCCGGAGGGATACTCATACTTGCGGGAGCAGTTCTCCTCGAGTGCAGCGAGAGGAGCCACGGGTTCCGGGCACCACCCCGGCCGCTGGAGGCTGCAATCGGCCGGTCTGGTGCCCGCAGTTTTAGCCGAGCCGGTCATGTCCCTGCTGGGCTAGAGCATTGTTCAGCTACAGTGAGGTTCCATAGGAAGCGGGCTAAGTATGTACGAAATGTGTATTTATATAGAACAAATATAAGGGAGGTTATATTTATAATGCCAGGTACAGATTGGGTGGTACAAAGGGTGCGAGAGTGCTATCAGCAGCCGCCGGTGAGTTTGTTAGGGGGGAATGCATAGCCGGCCATGTCCCAAGTGGTCAAGTTCGGGTTGGTGTAGGCGTTGAGATGTTGTTGGATGTAATCGTAGGTGGGGTAGTCTGGGGGGTCGCAGGTCAGCGAGATCTGGTCCGATGGTTGGTACAAGCGCACGTAGTCGATACGCATGTGACTGGGCCATACGAGCTGGTTCCAGTCGATGTAAGTCCAGGAGTTGGAGATGCCCAGGTTGAGAACGATGGACATGGGCTCTTTGCTAATCTGTCGCGCTGCCACATTACCGTTGGGTCCTATGGCCGGCGCGTACAGAGTGTATGAAGGGGTGTGACCGACGTACCAGCGGATGTATCCATTGACATCATCGTTGAGGTACTCGAAACCGTACGACTGATAGTTCTGTGCGCCGCCGAACTCGTACCAGTCCGTGTTCAGCATAGTGGTGCCGGAAATGGCTTGCTGGAAAGGACCTCCGGCGTAGGTGTTCATGGCAGTGATGGATTTGTTGTGGATCTCGATAAAGTCGTAGTTGGGCATATACCAGATGTCGAAGGGGGCCAGTTGGAGCGACTGCGAGGCAACACCGTTGTCGGGATTACTCACTACAGTGCCTTCGATAGCGTCAATTTCAGGCGCTCCACGGCCTGTACCTTCATTGGGGTGGTCATGGCCAGGACAGGTACAGGCATTCAGTTTCTGGCCAGGCAGGTACGAGATTCCGTCAGTCGATGATTGATTAGGCGTGATGCCTGCATCACACGCATTGTATCCGTATGGCCACACACCTTGCGAAGTGGCCGAATATCCGGCTCTAGCGAGGTTTCCCAGTGTCCACACGCCGGGCCACAGACCAGGTGTGTTTCCGTGGCCAGGCAGCTGCACTGACACTTCCAGCATGCCCTGGGTGAAACAGAACTTGTTCCACGACTGCAGCATGCCGGAGCGGTAAAAAAGATTGTGGTTCTTGAATGCGTCAAGGGTGATTACAAGCGTGCCGTTGGCGGTAGTAGTGGCGTCTGGGCTGTACCACTCGAGATCCTGAGTAGCCGCGTAGTTGAAATCGGGCGCAGTCCAGAACTGGTCGTCGCCGTCGTAGAAAGTACGGCCCTCCAGATTGAATTCATCTGAGAACACCAGCTGCCATTCGCTGCCGTCGCGCGCCGTTCGTGTCATGGCGTCCTGTGGAGTGTCCTTATCAACGAGATTAGTACGCAGCGCAGCCAGGTGGGAATACTCATAATTGGACAGAACCTCCACCACCTGCGTCTTGATCTCAGGTTTCTGGATGCTGACTCCAGAGTACGTCAGAACAGGATACACCACGAACAGACAGATACCGCCAATCAGCAGACACAGAAGTCCGCCCACCGAGCCCCATCCTCGCTTGTCCATTTTTTGGCACTTTCTATTATATTTCTCGTCGAAAATCGGGTCGGGATTGTGCAGATAGTCGTCGGCCTCTTTTTCATCCAGGTGCAACGGGAACGAACTGGCCGGGTAGCCTCCAAACGGCGAGAAGTCGGCGTTCACTACAAACGGATTATTACCAGAATAATCGTGCTCCATCGACGAGGTTTCTGACGAGCCAGATCGATCCGACAGGGTGGAGTTGCGTAGTCCGCCTGGGCCAAACTGGCCGGCAGACTGAGGATGCAGAGATCCATTGCTACCTGGACCTCCGCCATACTGCTGGCGCAGTAGCGGTGCTGCCGAGGCTGATGCAATTGACGGCGCAGCAGACGAGATTCTATGAGGATATCGGTCGAACTCCGACGAGCCCATGGCAATAAATGAGCCTGACGAGTTGCGAGAAAGCGGTGTCGCCCCAACGTTGCTGGGAGGCTGGTGATAGCCGTTGTTGGATCCGCTGAGGTTGCCAGTAGGATATCCCTGTGAGCTCGATGAGCTGCTGCCAGTCGAGTTGACCGTGGCCATAGGCCGGTGAGGCGGCACTGCTGGCGGTGTGTTATAGGCGTGCGAGTGTGCGTTGTAGTTGTTATTAGGGTCGTCATCATACTCGTCGTCGTACTCGTCGCCGTAATCGCGGATAACCTGCTGGGGAGCGGCACGCGCCGACGAGCTCAGAGGCAGGTGGCCGCCGGAACCGCCCGAGCTGCCGTGGTGCACATTTTCCGACATGTCCGAGGCCAGGCTGTGGGTCTCCGAGTTGAACGGGTTCTGTGGCGAGTTCGAGTCCGAGTCGAGCGGGTAGTACGAGCCCTGGGTGGGTGGTGGCAGATTGGGGTTCGCCATCGCTGACCTCGTATCGCTGTCTGGCGCTGTCGAATGCTTTTATACTCTCGGGTAAGAAGCTGGAGTACAAACTGAAGGCAAGGCGGGCTGCTGCTGCTGCTGATGCTGCTGCTGAATGCTGTGCGAGAGTGCTGCGTCTAGTGCCACAACAATCTCGCGGTTCTAAAAATACAGGCAAACAAACAAACGAACGAACGAACGAACGGAACGAACTGTCTCTGTTAGTATCTGGCCCGGGCCGGGCAGACTGCGGTGAGCGAGGTGGGCGCGCCTCCGGCGGCCGGGGCGCTGCCCCGGACCCCGCGGCTCCTCTCGCTTCGCTCGAGGAGGCCACTCCCGGTGGCTGGTGGAGAGAGCGACGTGACACAGAGAAGAGGATGGATGGAGACTCCGAGACTCCGTGGTAAGCAGACCGGAAGACTGGACTCCGGCTGGGAATAACCACCGCTGTCTGTGCATAGCTGAACAGCTCCTCAGAGGGACACCTCGTGGCTGGCCCAAGCATGACACCCAAAATCGATTCACTAGGGACGGCTAAGCACCAGTTCAGCTTCATGAGCTTCATGAGCACCAGCAGTACCAGTACCAGTCGTATCAGCACCATCAGCCTTCCCAGCTCCGCAGCACCACTAGAATCGCCTGGTACGATTCTAACGGTCTGGATCGTTCCAAAACAATCTGTGTCTGCGCTGGTCACATCCTCTTGCAACTGCGAGCTGCAAACCACTGCTCTGGGCTTCTTCACCACCCTTCGACTGTCGACTCCGAATCCGGCTCCTATTCAATCCATCCCGCTGAACTTTGCTCTGTCCATGCTGCTCACTTCGCTCTGATGCTCTGGTCACTCTGTTTTGCTCGCTCGGCTCTGCCCACATCTGCTCAATTCTCTCGTTCAAATCGCCTGCACTGCACCACCAAAAATACGTCCGATTACAACAACGACCATGTCGGTGATGCCCTTCTACGACGGAGCTCGTACTGCCAACTTGTAGCCGGCTCCTCGCGTTCACTACCATCTCCTCTTACCTTATAAATAAAAGCCACTGAGAGTCTGGCTGTGTTGTCGGGGTTTTGGCTTCTTCCCAGGTGCTGAATTGTATGACGGGTGGTCTTGGGTTGGTAGGTTTTTTATGTCTAATAATAGTGTTCGGTCTGTAGCACAAAAGATTTTTAGATGCGTGTATATGGTGTACCTAAGCGTACTGCGTAGCGGCTTGCTTCTCAGCTGCCAGCACCTAGCCAGCCAGCTGGGCGCGGATGTATCAGCCCGGCTACTGGCAGGCCAGCATACGCGCGCGGCGTACAGGCGAGCCAGGGGCCTGCTGGCTGCCACTTTCAGGCAGCCTGTTATGTAGCAGCAAGGCGCCAGCCAGCCCGCAGCTGCTGCCTGCCCGCTTTGCGCTCCAGTCTGAAGCTCACAGGGGCCGGGGTCAGAGGGTGTCTACCGCCCTGGTGAGCCTCCGGCGGCCGGGGCGCTGCCCCGGACCCCGCAGCTCCTCTCGCTGCGCTCGAGGAGGACACACCCAGTGCCCATTGCGTGCTCAAACGGGCTCGTATGGAATGGGCCCCGGGCTGGGGCACTGCCCCATTCCCCGCTCTGCTCGCTTCGCGAGAGTCCGGTCTCGGGGGCCGCCGGAGGCACGCCCCCGTAGCACTCACGTAGCGCCTCCGGACGAGTTCCAGACAAAAGCACCTGCCAGGGACCCAGGGCCCGGTCCAATGTCACCAGGGCTGTCCGAGAGCCCACATCGCTGGCAGCTAGGGCTGGTTCGTATATGTACATATTTCCATTTTTAGCATCTGGCCGAAAGCAACCGATCGGCGGGCTGTACTTGAACTGGCTGTACGGCCATGCGAGCCCACATGTCTCGCTTGACCGCTGCCGGAACCGGCCCACTCTGCTACTTCGTGCGCCAGCCGGATTAATGCACCTTCGAAACTTGGCAACCTGCGTCGGGCGGCAGGCGACGTGCATCCTGTACAACTATGCACCCCTGAAGATTCTCCCCTCGACTCGTCGACGAGTCGACAACGGGCGACGGACAGTGCGCTGCCCGCCATGGCGGAACGCTCAGTGGGCCCAGGGCCCGGCAGCGGCGCCGGCTGTGCCTCCGGCGGTTGGGGCTGCGCCCCAAACCCCCGGCTCCTCTCGCTGCGCTCGAGGAGGCCGAATCCCGGGCAGCGCTGCTCGAAGCGTCCACAACGGGGTCTGGGTCAGCGCCCCAGTCGCCGAAGGCACGATAGGGACCGAACCCCGGTTATGCCTTCGGCGGTTGGGGCTGCGCCCCAAGCCCCTCGGCTCCTCTCGCTACACTCGTGGAGGGCCTGTCCCGGTGCCCCAGTGCTCCCGGTGCTCAGCAATCCCGCCGGACAACGCTGCTCGCGAAGCGAGCACAGCGGGGTCTGGGGCAGCGCCCCAGTCGCCGAAGGCACCCCAGGGATAGCCCCGGCCGGCTCTTGTCCCGGCTCCTGTCATGACCTGCTGTGGATGCCGTCGTGTACCGGATCCGTCGTCGCCTGTTTTAAATTGTCTCGCGCGTCTGCAATGGGCCAAGGCAGCGAGAGAACGGATACAAGCGAGCTATATCGACGTACCTGTGCTGGATGTCACGTCATTAAACGGCATGCGCTGTATAGTTCGTCCGGGGCCGCTGCCCGGTTCTAGGCACGCGAGTAGGCCTTGGGCGGAGCTTGCTAGGTATACCAGAGGTATCTGTGCAAAAAATGGAGAATGGAGATAATAAATTAAAGAAGTTAGACGAAACTGGCTCTGGATATCCTTGCCTGGAACGCTGAAACGAAGACGCGCACAGCCCGCATCGGGCACAGTCCTTCATAGGCTATAAGCTAAGAGTCATCTCGATCAATCGTCGTAGAAAGGGGCTCATAGTGCCAGTGCCGGACAGCTCCAGCAGCCGGATGCGGATTCGAGACTCGCTTTTGCTGGTGCTCGAGTTTGATGAGCAGTAATGAAGTCCAAGCAGAATGCCAACCGATGTGGCTTCTACTAGTGAATTGGCTTCTTTGTTCATGTTGGACTGGCACGATACAGCCATCGATTCCATGTCGTCTTCGTTAATAGTGCCTCCTCCTCGGATGAATTCCAGGAGTTTCCACATTCCTTCTCGGTTCATGTTCTCGTCGATGTTGATGTTGTGCATCATCACCCGAACATTACCTTCTTCATGGGGGGACACTGGCGATCCCAGGCTCTGGGAACCATCCTGATTGACTGGTCGCTGCAACGGAGCACCTCCGTAGATGAACTGGTGTAAGATCGATACTTTAACAAAGATTTCGTAATCCTCCACTGCCACTGGCAAGAATTCTGTATCCCTGTCTGAGCTAATGAGTTGGAGGACGCAACGTAGAAGCTTGTAATTGCTGGTTATGCGCAGTTCTTCCAGTTTGGCGTTTTCGTCGAATGCGAGGTTCTCCACGTACACCGATGGATGAAGAATAGAAAAGATTTGTCGCATAGTCTCCAACACCGCCAGGTCTTCGCTACCACTGACTTTACTACTCCTGCCCGATCTGGTGCTGCTCTTTCTACTGCAATTGCTGGCTATGTCAGAAAAACGACTGGTACTGAACATATTGTCTAAATGAATTGCAACTCTCTCGGCAAAATAGTTGCAAATATCGTCCCATCTAGGAGGGTTCGTTTCGAAATATGGTCCCGGATCCAATTCCTTTATCATTGACTTACGATCATCTGGGCTGACCGTGGTTTCTCTTGTCGTCGACCTATTCGGGCTGCGGTTTTGACCTTCAATGACATCGGCTGCGTCAAGTAAGCTGGCAATCCTGATTTTGCATCTATTCTTTTCCTGCTCGCTACCTGAAGATGGTGGTGTGCCCGCATTGCTGGCAATAGTAATGGGTGTATTGCTACATGACACACTAGACGACCGCTGGCCACTAACAGGACTGTCCTCGTTATCGCTGTGAAAGGTAGCTGCACAGCTGCTACTATTTAAGTCGAACGAGTTCCCAGCACTGTCTGATACTGGCGTCATGTTCTGTGAGCTCGGTAAAGATGCCGACTTTGAGGGTGCACATCCAGAGCCAGTCTCACTACTAGTCCAGGTGGAGCTGGCCCTCTTACGCCGCTTATCTGCCTGGTTCCGGAACACAGGATCATAGCCAATACACACGCGCTTGGACTTTTCACAGTTAAGACAAGTCGGATGCCTTTCATCGCATTTGATCCTTCTCTTTCTGCAGGTGATGCACCCTGTCTTGGTTCTCCTCTTAATGTCTTTACTCGACGTGATAATCGGCTGTAGTTGGTAGGTGGACGACGACATGTCCAACATTCCTTGATAATCTCCACAGTACCTGGAATAAGCTTGCGCCTGTGCCTGTCCATATCTGCCATCGAAATAGTCCCTGTTGCCATTTCCATTTGTACCATTAATAACCACACCGTTACACATGGCTCCATCTTGACCAGCCGGGTATATACCTAGTCCATAAATCTGACTGGAGCTTCCATTGTTGGAAATTGCCCCTGTCGATCCAGATAAGGTAGCTCCTACTCCCTGGACATAATGAAATGAATGAGGCTGGCCCTCCCGTCCAGGTTGTATTACTGCTGTTTGTTGAATTCCTGAGTGCATCATGGGCTGAACACTGCTCGGCGGCTGTGGCTGGAGCTGACTGTGTGCCATGTACTGATGATGATAATATTGGTGATCATAGCCCACATCTGGGGGGGTAGGTGGTGGACACCGGCCCTTGACACTATAGTATTCGCTACCTGGTTGATCTGGTGTAGATGGTCCCGAAACTGGAAACATTGAACGCACACACCTGCTAAGGGAAGGAGTGGGAGCCATGCCATTGCTAGTAGATATGTTTTGTGAATTAGGAAAGTTTTGAATATGTAATACTGGCTGTTCTAAGAATCCACCTTGAAGTTTATTTCTGATAGAAGGAAGGTTAACATTACCAGGAGAGAATATCACCGACGAAGATGGGCTCTGTAGAGGTGTCGTAGTGTAAGGCGTCCTCGGAACACACCAGCTCGGGTTCTCGTTCGGTCCATCTCTTGGAGGCATAGAAGATGGACTATTTATCAATTGGTTGATGCTGGGCAATGTTGGCTTGAGTGAATACTGTCCTGAGTTGGGGTATTCGAATGTTGCAGCATCTCGTTTCGTAGAAGACCGGGTGTCTTCATCTGCCTTATAGTATGCTGTCATTAAATGATGAGAACACTACAAGCCGAACTTGTAGCTATCTTGACAGAACTCAAGAGTCGAAACTGAAAGGAAAAGAATCACCTCTCGACAAACTGTCTCAATTGCAGGACAGTGGATATAGTTTTATATTTATGTTGTAGCACAAATATGGCGACAATAAATTGATCAAGTGTGTGGTAAGTGTCTATAATAATTATTATTAGTGCCTTTTCTGAATTCTAAAACTAAAACAGTACACATTGCACCCCCGGAGTAAGAGATATATACCACCGAATCTCTCGCTAAAAGATCCAGTACAGGCAATATAAAGACAATGTAGTGGAGCTAATCGAAACCAGCAAACCTTAAAACAAGTGCAAGCCAGTCTGGCAAAAGCAATATGTCCAACTGTTCACTGCACAAACCAGTTTTAGGAGGTAGGAGAGCGAGGTCCAACGTTAGCCTTGTCAGAAGTTAGATATGGCATCTGTATGTCTGGAAGGACTATTTTATTCTATGTACATCTACTAAGATAAGCTCAAGCGGGTGAACAGAGGCAACTCTAAGTTCTACTCCTGCCTTTTTCATTGTTAAAGAAATATTTTGTGGGCGAGGGAATAAAAAGCGGTATTATATTTATTATCGATTATGGTTTGGATTACTGCTTTTGCAATATGTCGTATGATATGATTCACTTTGTTTCTTGACTTCTGTTTAACCGGTTGGCTATTCTTCTGTCAATAAAACTCAAGTTCTTGGTCAATTGACTAGAGACATAGCCGAATTGATGCCGCCAATAGCCATCTGTTTTCTTTTACCGTAATGGGCATACAGGGTTATTGAGTTTATTCGGCAGGGTCCCTTTTCCGAGTTGCTGCTATAGCAACTGGGCGTCACAACCATACTGGAAATATATATAAGTATTTTCGACTGGTGGAAATAATAATACTCTAATAGCAGGATCTTGGCCGGTGCATCTGAGGACGAGAGCCATGCTAGGCATTAGGTTCATGCCTGTCTTCTTACAATATTATTGAATTGTATAATGGTTTTAGTTTTGTTTGTCTTGTTGTAAAACATTGCTCGGAGTCTACTCGGACAAGCGAATGAACCTGTTCTCTTCCTGGAGTTTTACATAAATGAAGAAAGAATAAGCTTAAGTAAAGCTCTACCAGGAATCCGTTCTTTGGATCGCTAAGTCTGCTCATCACTCCATACCGTATAGCATTGGAATTTTTCCCAAGTACCTGGAATTCTACCGCTTTAGTCTCTGCCTCTAAACTTCCCCACCAATTGCGGTACCATACAAGTTTTTGGTAGTGCTAAGCTGGCAGCTGATTATTTTGCCGAAAAAGGCGGCTCTTACGATATTCTATGACCCTGATAATTGGATCACTGCGGGACCCAGCAGGGTTTTAAATTTGACTCTCAAACCAATTTGTGCCGCCAAACTTTTGTACGGAACAAACCTTGAGTTACTTTCTTGGTAGCCTATCTGGCGATTTTCACAGTTCACGCTGATTTCATGCATGTTAATATAACATGTACCGCTGATGTCTCAGCAAGTTCGGAGATTTTCAGATACCGACCGAGATTAGCTCTAAGCGAACAAACAATTAGGTTCGTTTCCATTGCAGAGTTGGGACGAACGTTTCAGGAACGCCTAGGTCGTTTAGTAGTGAAATTGGGCATATATTTCTTTCCGTATGTTGCTCACTTGCACGGTTCGGCTGTTGATTGTCCTCTGATTCGAACGGCTCTCAAGAGAATACAAAGTACTCTACGATATCATGGTACCAATCCCGTGACGAACCATCTTCTTTCCAGGCGGCCTGACTCAACGATTAGCCTTGCTGTATTATCTACCGAGTTACCCCTTGATACAGAATAAGGAAAGTTATAAGTATATTGAGTACATGAAGTAGGATGAAAAAATTCAGACATAATATATGCCCCAGGTGCAGTACGCCTAGCCGACTTCTCCAAGCAGTTCTCTATGAAACGGATACAAGTGCCTGGGCAAGAGTTCAACAGTCTTGGGACGAGAATTTCGTACAAAACATGTTAAGCTTCACAATAGACGAATGCTGACAAGGTGCTGTACCTATATCCGGCTGCGTGCATACGTAACGCTCGTGCATCGATAACTCCGGGCCGGCTAAAAGCAATGTTTGACTGCCCATCAATAAATCGTGGCGTCTGTATTAGCATGATATTTTGTACAGCTTATCGCGGCAACTATTCGATATCAGAGACAGCGCGTCAGATTATGATCTGTGCATGGTCAAGTTCTGAAACGGACATAAATGATAGCATTAACTTTAGCCGAGCTCGGCCGGAGGGAATACTAGCTTCGATATATTATTCATATGTCTGACATATTTGGTTTCTATGTAGGGATCGGTTAAGGTAAGTAACCGACTGTGTGGAGTCTACTCCTCATTATCCGGATTTCAAAGTATTTCGAGTTATATCTTTCGTGTGCTACAATTATTCGGTCTCTATATTTCGAGCATACAATACAAAAAATTTATTCTTCAGTTAACTATTTCTACTTGGTGTATTCTTGTTGCCCAGATGGGATACAAAGTCTAACTTTAAAACACTTCAGGGCCAGATTGGCAGGCTACTAAGTCCATGGCCAAGATTATTTAATATCGAACCCTGCCTCGGTAAGTGGTCTCTATAGTATCGACAGGCTCTTCTCCGGCCTCCAGTGAGAGAATCTTATTCAGCAGATGAGTGCGCTTTCCATCCATAATTACAAGGTAACCATAGTTTCTAGGATCTGTAAGGTTAGTATTCGGTCGTTGAGCTATGATCTCATATACCTGCCATTTTTTGACTCCAGCTTCTGGATGTCGTAGTCTAATTCTGTGAGCTGATTTTTCCACAGTCTCAAAAGACGTTGTCTTTCTTCGAAGGAAAGTGGCATTATTGGACTGGATGCTTAGTTTTGTTATTTGACTAAAATACCTGACAATTAGCCTGCTTTTATATTCGTCGTGCGACGTCCTTGGCCCAAGAAGACCGGTACTTTGTGCACTTCCATCCTCGTTGCGTATATGATATATCACTTATGGGCTCATTCATTACGGATAAGAAAGGGGTAATCGTCACATGATTGTTCATTAATTATGTGTAGAAACACAGGTGGAACCACATCTGCGAGATATAGGAATTAATGGCAGAACTAACAGCGCAAGGCAAAAGAAACGCCAGACTAAAAATTATAGGAGCAGCCAGAACACAGAGCGAAAACAAATATCATCACTGAGCAATTGATCTTTCTCTGATTCCTTCGACTGCTGCAAGAATATTTTCTGCTCTTACTTTGAGGCTAAAGTTTGTCAAGTGTGACGGTATTCTACTCGTGGAAAACTAAAACTCCGTGCCTCAAACTACTAGCAAAATTATTTTTTATTCTCTACAATATTATATAGAATGGTAATGGTTCAACATATTCTACGCTTGTTGGGGAACGTATAACTACCCAAATGATCACAGGAATGACGACCTATCACATTCCCTCTTCGTTCCCAGCAGCTAGCCGACGGTGACGAATGCTGCTTATGCTGCTTCGCGACGCAATTTCGCATACCGGAAAGCCTCAGCTAACCGTTATATCCACTGTCCCAATAAAGTCGATAGCAGATCAGCATTGACTAGTGCGCGACGGAGATACTTTTCAGAGCACGGAAAACAGCCAGACAGACGCGTTTTCCTGATCACTTTTAACACGCATTGGAGAAATGTACTAGTGGCAATAGAGGATGCTGCATTGCCCGACGGTGTCCGAGATGAAACATTGACCCCGGTCGTTCAGTTACTGATTACTTCTATAGATAGAACATGTCGTGGTTTGACAGCCTACTCTTTTTGGATTTGAAACATTGCTACATTGAGCAGGCCGACACAGTGTTTTATTAGAACTTGGGTGTTCTAGACCATGCATGGATCTGTATTAAATGCCACTCCTTGTAACACATGACCGTAAATATGTAAATTGTAGGTCGCAACTGCCGCTTAATTTTTCGGCGATAGCATATTTCTGCTGCATGCCGCCAATATCCCATGTTCCTGATCGTCCGTACACTAACCCCGCTGGCAAGAGCTCTGCATCTGTATCTCGCATGGAAAACGCCCAGAGCATGTGTAGCTAACCTGATGAGGACGTGTACAGATGTGGTAGGTAGAGCGATATTTCAATTACTTTTCTGTTAGCTAGCCCCGCTCTCGTCTAAACCAGAAAGGAAATGGAGCCGTCGCACTCTCCTGGAATCCGTTACCAGAGCCTGTTTCCCAGCATTCCAGAGGTTACAGGTGCCAGAATGCTCACAAACCTTTAGCCAGGAACCCACACAGCATATTCTTTCGCTTCCGTTCGACCCAGAATCGGGCGCTTCCGGTGGTCCTGAGATACACCTCCGGCAGCTGGGGCACTGCCCTAGACTCCGTAGGGCTCGTTGGGCGAGTCATGAGTCAGATACCCGTGACTCTGGCTGCCGGGGCGCTGTCCCGGACCCCGTGGCTCCTCTCGCTGCGCTCGAGGGCTGCTTCCAGAGAGCATGGGCAGGGCTGTGGTCTCTGGGTGGTCCCTTCCGGCGGCCGGGCTGCCCAGCAGTCGGGGGTTTGGGGATTGCCTAGAAGCAAGAAAGTTAGAGAACCACGGCAGTAGGAATGGTGGATTCTGCGGACAAGTCTTAGATATATGAAAAAACCTCGCAATGGGCCCTTTTCTTATGTGTTCAGACGCGGCCTCGCCGGGTTTTTGCACGCTGGTTGGAGCTCGGGGCGAAGCAAAGCTCACAGGTTCCGGTACTGATATGGATCCTACATACATCACGTGATATGCACCCTAAACCGCGATCTGAAAATTTCCGTCTGAAATCATAGGTCAGTTCTTAGAGAGTCAACAGAGGATAGCCTGGACCTATATCTGGGCTGGAAATGATTGTTCAAAGGCTTGTGAGCCGCAAGGTGGCCAATGCTTCGGTTTCAGCATTTTGGCTGGATCTGAATGCTGGGAGGTTAGCGCTCTCGAATCAGAGGAGATACCAGTCGGTGCTAGCCGTAGAAGGAGATGATGCTAGTACTTCGACTATTGATCCAACGGAGCTTAACCAACAGGAATCCCAGAAACCTTTTCAGAATGCTGCCGACAACGTCAATCAGACTGTGCAGAGATTTAACGGTCAGCGTGAAACTATTAGAAATGGAAATGCTCGAAATCTGTATCAGAAGATCGACCAAGCTTTGAAAGCCGGCGATTCTCAGAAGGCTCTCAGTATCTTTAATGCTGAGTACACACCTGATGTTTTTAGGTCATTGGAGAAGGGAGGACTTCATTTGCGACTCTTCAGATCGGCGCTGAAACTGAAACAGAAAAAAGGCTCAAAGCCAGTAATTGAGCCAAGAGACTTGTTTGTCAAATATTTACAAGGGGGCGCAGCCGTTGGCTGGATTACCAGTGCTGTTATATTGACAGACGTTCGTGATGGCAACCCTGCTCAGGGACTTCAGACATGGGTTGAATATCTTGAGAGTCTCGACAGCATTGGACTGGTGACCAGTGACGGTAATAAAGAAGCTGCCTGGTCTGCTCTCGTCGCATATGTTGCGAACTGTAGCAAAGAGCAACAGCCAGTTAGCAGCGAACTTGCGCTGAAGTTAGTTCCTATCAAAGATATACCTCTTGGACGTCAGTTGTTGGATATTGAAGAATTCAGAAGACTTGATCATGCTACTAGAAAAGAAGTATTTAACGGTCTGGAGCAGATTAGACTGGACTCACTCAATGTGTCATCATTAGAATTTTTGACCTCGTTACCAAAGGACCGACCTCTAGATCTGGAAATAAAATATAGAGAGGCTTTGAAGAAGGTGGGTGATAATGGTTTACCTGAAGCTGTTTATGCTAGATTTATTGTGTGTTTCGCTGAGTCTACCCGTGTCAAGGAGGCATTTGAAGTATGGAACCATATGATTGAACATCAGATTGAACCTACCATTATGTCCTGGAACAGTCTGCTACGTGCTGGTGCATTAAGTAGAACAGACAAAGATGAGGTGTTCACTAGGTTATGGGGAGAAATGATCCAGTCCGGAATCAAGCCCGACTCTGAGAGTTTCTGTACTTTAATAGACTTCTGTTTCCGTACTGGTAAGGCGGAAAAGGCTCTAGAAATATTGGATCGCATTCAAGAAGGCAAAGAGGAGGGCGTAACAGTAACGCTGAAGATGTTCAACTCGGTTCTTGACGGTCTGTTGAAGCTAGGAAAAGTGGTCGAGGCTGAAGGCTTGCTGCGCGAAGGACTGACCCAAGGTTACTCGCCTACCGTTATCACTTACAACTACTTCATCCGCTCTTACATCCAATTAGGACAATTTGATAAAGCCGGAGAGATGGTTCAGGAAATGATTGCATCCAATGTGCGTCCTGACATTGCTACCTATACAAACATCATTGACAGTGTGTTCAAGCAAGCGCGAAAACAAGACTTCAACCCCGAAAAGCAGATCCAGAGCTTGTTTGTTGAGATGAATAATCAGGGTATCAAGACCAATGCGGTTGCAATCACCGCTATCATCGCTGGTTTGACTAAAGCTTCCAGTGATATTCATTCTGCGCGGAGCTTGTTCAATATCATGCTAAAGAAGAAGATCACTCCAAATACTAGAACTTTTGGAACTCTGATTGATTGTGAGTTGAAATTTGGCGACTACCAGCATGCTCTTGAGTACTTTCAAATGATGCCAAACTTCGGTATTCCCCAGGGAACTCCTGTCTACAACCAACTCATCCACTGGGCCTCGTATAACAATCGCGTATCGGAGGCTCACCGACTTTTCAAGCTCCTGGTGAAAAACATCCGAACCAACCCCAACAAATACACCTACACATTTATTCTCAATGGCTGTTACAAGAGTGATGGCGGCAGCAGCAAAGTCGACAGCATAGCGATTGCCAACAATGTGCTTGAAACTCTGTCTAAGCAAGAGGGATACTTCGATTTCGGATCGGAGCTACCCAGGATCATCCCTAAGCTGGCGTCCTTGGGCGTCACTGTTCCTGAGTCCATCGTCGAAGCGTTAAAAACGAAATCCATAAGCGATGCATAGTTCTAGGATCTGTAAATAATAATTGTACATATGCCTGTTTGACCTAGACGGGAAGCAAAAATCACAAATGGTAACCTGCCTGCGATGACTGGAGTGCCGCCTCGGACGTCTCCGATTGAGTCGAAGTGTTGCTATGTGAAGGGGCTCCGTGAAGGCTCTGTGATGGTATGGACATGCCTTGTGATCCTAACCCACGCACTCAGAGGCATGCATTTTATCTCCAACTATGATCATGAAGCCTTAATTCTGTTAGTCAGGTTGGAGTATTTATTCATTAATTATTTATTTTCAAGATGTCAGAGACACTCGAATCCTATGAGGATGTTCTCGCCAGACACCGTAAGGAAGTGCGAGATCTCACAGCGCAAACCACTGCCATGAAAAAACAGGCTACGAAAGGCGAAAAGAAGAAGAAGAAGGAGATCCTGAAAAGTATCGAGGTGTTGGAAACTGACTTAAAGAAAAAGCATGCTGATGAAATCAAAGTAAGAAATGTGCTTGGAAGCCCTCACGGAGTGTCTGAACTAACAGTGGAACTAGAATTTTGGAGGTGCCAACCCTACTAACGATGTGGATGCGCAGAGGGCAAACAATGAAGTGGAGGATGAGCTGAATGAACAATCAATGGCCGAGCAATTACTGGCTCAATTAGAGCTGGATGAAAAGCAGCAACAAGAGGAGGCTGAAGCAAAAAAAGCTGCTGCTGCTGCGTCCACAACGCAGAATCAGATTGGCAGCGGCGGCCCCAAGCGAAATCGTCGAAAAGAAAAAATCGCACAGCGCGAAGCCGCTGCCAAGAAACTATCAGAAGAAGCTGCTCAGGAGGCCTCGACCCAGCCTGATCTAAGAAAAATTGAACTAGAAAATCTCGATGCTCTGTGCAAAATTCAAAAACTTGTTCAGCATGATATCCAGCCTGACGGACATTGTTTATTTGCATCAATAGCAGATCAACTGGAGCAAAGACAAGCAATCTCAAAGTCAGTACAGGAACTAAGGAAAGAGGCCGCTGATTATATTCGCCAGAACCCGGATACTTTTGGTCCTTTTTTGTTCGACGAGAATACCCTGACCATGAGAGAAATTGAACCATATTGCAAAGAACTGGAGACGACTCCTATATGGGGAGGAGATATGGAAATACTAGCTCTTGCAAATGTGTACGATTCTTGCATTAGTGTCATGTTTAGTGGTCGCTCGACTTTGAAAGTAAACGAGGAGGGATCTCAGCCTGAACTTAAACTGGTTTATTATAAGCATAGTTTTGGTCTTGGAGAGCACTACAATTCTTTACGAGATGCCATTTAATTATTCCTCGATCGATTATTGACTGACGTGAGTTAGACAGTGCGTTCAGTCATATTCTTAGCATCATTATATAGAAACAGCGAACCAGCGCTAATAAGCCAATAGAGAGACGAATCATGCGAAGCTCACTCATATCCAGGACGATTTCGAGAGATTGAGATAATGACCCAGGTCGATTAGTTTAATAATTTGAGGTGTAACTTGGGTTGGGCTCAGGGGCAAGCTCCGATTACTACATATGTGCGGCGCTATTTTGTCTTAGGTCTTGCCAGTAAATGCGGAGAGTAGGCTTGAGTCAACCATCTGTCACAAACTGGCAACTCGTATCGAAGATGACTACTAAATTGAAAGTTGGATACGTTCCTGAACACTTCTCAACCCCCCTGTTCTTTGCTCAGCAACAGGGATACTACGCCAAACATGGAATTGAGGTCGAGTTTCTCCCATACCCCTCAGGAAGCGGTCATTTAATTCAGTCGCTGCAGGACAAGACCATTGGTAAGTTGCTCTCACAATATTCATGGAACAGTCAGAGAATAGACAATTTAGAGATCAATCTGATCTAACCGTATTGTAGACATTAGCATTGGACTCACTGAAGCGTTTGTGGCCGGCATTGGCAAAGGTGCAGATTGGTATAAAATCGTCGGTACTTATGTTTCATCTCCGTTGAACTGGGCTATTAGCACTGGAGCCAAGCGCACTGATATTAATTCAGTCGAAGATATCCGTGGAAAAACCATTGGAATTAGCAGAATTGGCAGGTGAGTGTGACCATCTTCAGAACATCAATGATGTTTTTGCTGACTAACTGAATAGCGGTTCTTATGTTATGCCTTTTGTTCTCGCCAAGCAAAACAATTGGAGCGAGGAATTCAAATTTGAAGTTCAGAACACTTTCAAGAATCTCCGTGATGGTGTCAACCACTGTGGCAGTGAGGATATCAGCCCTACCGATGCCTTTATGTGGGAAGTATTTACCACCAAGAAGTATTACGACAGCGGTGAAGTGAAGCAGATTGGTCATATCTATACTCCCTGGCCTTCTTGGGTCATCTCGGCATCTACCGACCTGACTGGAAATGAGGACGGCAGGAATGCTATAAAATCTCTCTTATTAAGTATCAATGAAGGAATTGCTTATTTCAACGAGCACCACAGCGAGGCCGTAGAGTATATTACTGGTAATCTGGACTATTCGGCCGAAGATGCTTCAGCATGGATCCATACGGTCAGTTTTTCTGAGGATGTTTCGAAAGTCGACAATAAGACCGTTATTGAGAACACTATCAACTTACTCCAGTCAGCTGGTGTTTTAGAAGCTAAAGCCAATGATGCCGAATATCTCAGCTTGGTTTAAATTTAGAAATCTGGCAACAATGCCCAGAATGACGAATAATTATCTAATTATCTGAGTTAGGCTGTGTATTTGATTTACATGATACATAGATCCAACTAGTAGCATATATATGACTGTAAAACATGCTACTGAGTGGCATACAAGGCGTCATCATCCCGCATCGTCAGTCCCTACATATTATGGCAGAATTGAACAGCCCTTTCTTCTGCTCAGTGTAATCTCTGGTAGTACCGCTACCGCTATACTTAAACAGTATGTTGAGAGAGCGCGATCAGCTATTCGTCGCTGAATCTGGGATGCGGAACCCGTGCAGTTGACAAGATAGGAAGATTCAGGGGTGCAAATTTTAGCCGTACCACGATTGATTCGAGATAGAGTACACTCGTTGGCTGGATGTTGTAACTCTGAGGCAGCTAAAATGATATTTCAGAGCTCAACAAGACATTCAATATTGGCGACTTCATCTACCAGGTTATTTATTAGGCATGCCAGTGTAAAGGTGAAGAAACCCTCAAAGAGAAGGGGAGAATCGGACGCTGATCAGCCTCTACTGCTAGGCAGAGTAGGAAACAGTCTGAAGGTAATTACTAAAGGAAGCAGAAGCGATTATGAACGAGCCGAAACTAACAAATTACCAGGGTGGAATTGTGGGACTAGCCAATGTAGGTAATCAACGTGGCCAATAGCACTTCAGAGGAGGTACCTGCTATCACTGTTGCAGAATTAACATATTTAGGTCGGCAAGTCGACTTTTTTTCAGGCAATCACAAAGTCAGACTTAGGAAATGTAAGTGAAAGTAAAGTCCAGTTGCTGAGTCTATACTCTTCACTTGACCTTAGATGCTAACCAATCACATAGCCTGCTAATTATCCATTTGCTACTATTGACCCCGAGGAAGCGAAAGTGATAGTGCCCTCACCAAGGTTCGATAAGCTTTGTGATATATACCAACCTAGGTCCCGTCAGCCAGCAACAATCTCTATTTATGATATTGCAGGACTTACTCGGGGAGCCTCTAAAGGAGATGGCCTGGGGAATGCTTTTCTCAGTCATATCAGAGCGGTTGACGGGTTGTTTCAGGTCGTTCGAGCGTTTCAAGACCCGGAAATCATACACATCGAAGGAAACGTTAATCCAGTTAGAGATTTGGAAATTATCCGTGATGAGCTTTTGTTGAAAGATATGGAGTTTGTCATGAAAGCGATAGAGCTTTCCAACAAGGCCCAGAGAGGAGGCAATCCAGCAGTTGTCAAGGCTAAAAAAGAAGAAGCCGCAGTTGCTGAGAAAGTTCTCAATTGGCTTGAGCAAGGAAAAAGAGTTGCTAACGGAACATGGACGAACAGCGAGATCCCAGTAATAAACTCACTGACACTTCTGACAGCCAAACCATCCGTTTATATCGTCAATGTCAGCGAAGAAGATTATATACTGGGCGCCGACGATCAGGGAATCCAATGGATGAAGGAAATTAAGGAATGGGTTGCACAAAATTCACCTGGAGATAAAGTAGTTCCCGTCAGCATCGGACTTGAAGCGAGGCTGGCCGGCTTGGAGCAGCATGAGGTGGATGCAGAGCTCAAAGATCTCGATACAAGGAGTGCACTCCCAGAGTCCATCCAAGAACTCCGCAAAGCACTACATTTAATCAGTTACTTTACATGTGGAAAAGACGAGGTCCGCGAATGGACCATCCGCAAAGGAACCAGAGGCCCTCAGGCAGCAGGTATTATCCACAACGATCTTGAGAAGACATTCATTCTCGCCAATGTTACCAAGTACGAAGACGTGGTTGCACTCAGCGGCGATGAGAGTCTAATCAAGTCTTCTGGCAAGCTCTCTCAAAAGGGAAAAGACTATGTCGTTGAAGATGGCGATGTCGTCCACTTCAAGTCTGCGGCTGCTAGGAAGTAGGCCTAGCAGCATAGACCTAGAACCTAGAGATATGATTCAGCCGGATACGGACCGTCTCAGCTTGTCGCGTGGAGAACTGTATATTTATTGTACGTATATATATCATAGATACTGGCAAGCAAATGGTAGCCCACTCGAGTGGAGCAAAGTGCTTTAGCCCAGGTCTGAGTCGAAGACCCAGTTTCCCGAGCAGCGGGTATTACTATCACTGTGAGTAGCGTACAATCTAGAGAACCAGCTATTCATGTTAGAACGGAGCCATACGGGATATACACAGAAGCATTCGAAATCAGTTATAAACTTTTTTTCTCACGGTAAATAAGTCGACGAGCTGGGTTTATAAGATAGAGCCTTCAAGGCTCATTATCATCATTAGAGCATGCTTTAACTTTTAACTGGAACTTACCATTCGAAATACAGACACAGGAGAAAAGATTATAGAAGACAGGAGGGTCCTTTTATAGTAAAAATATTTCATCTGCCGCAGTAGGTGTCCGACCCTAACCTTGATTCCAGCGAAGTTGGAACAGTGGCTTTGGCTGGAGGTCGTAATGAGGCCAAGACTAGTATTATTTCTGACCCTAGTCTGCCATTGAAGCAGTCAATGAGCTCAGGACATTATAAGATCTGGGTCATGTATCACACTCGACAACTTATGTATATAAAGATTAAACTAAAGATCCAAAGTAGACTGAAGATCGAATTGCGCGCTCACTGAGGCACAAGAGCAGCGAGACTAGCACGAATTTCCGATTGAAAGAATGATGACCGAGGGAAGGAGATATTCAGCTCTACGTATGCCTTCTGGGGTCTTCGGGTTCTCCTTCTGAGGTATATATAGGACTATTAACATATACAAGATTCTTTAGCAAGTGGCTGGGCAAGGGTATATATAAACATTAGGAAGTTTCAGGGGGAAACTCAGTCACCCGTCGCTGAATCCTATCTAGCTTACAGAGACTACGAATATGGCCCCACAGCGAAGATTATTCGAGACCAGTCAGATAATGTTGACTAAGCCAGATTCAAACTACGCGAGACAAGTGACACTAAGGAGTTGTAACGAATCCCGCTACTCGATCAATGATGAAGACTGACGTGTTGTGCCTACGCTAAACTGATGTTGACGGAGCAAACTATCAGGGGCAAGTAACAAACATTTTCTGCTTGCTCATCTCCAGTACAGCAGGGATAAATTAAATATTCATGGATGAAGTATAGACAGGTCTAACGGAGTAGTTGAAATTGTCGTGATGTCATCGTAGAGAAGGGTGGTGAGAAAATCACTAAAATGCTCACCAGTGATTTCCGGGAGAAAGTGATCAGCAGCTTCTCTGAATTTGTTGGATGGTGAGGATTTCTCCTGGAGGGAGGTCAGTTCTTCTGCAAGAATGGTTGAGGTAAGTTCGGGGGTGATGAGCTTGTTCGTATCCTCAGTAGAGCAGCCTTGAATGACCCATTGAAACAATTGGGCGCGGGAAACCTCAGCAGTGGCAGCGTCTTCCATTAAGTAGTCGATTGGAACACACCCGTAACCTCGCAGCCATGCTTCCATATAGCATAGGCCAATGTATATATTTTTTCGGATTCCGGCCTCAGTTATTCTGCCGCCTTCAATCTTGGTGTTTATCAGGTCTTCAGGAGTAGGTTCCTGGTAGCCGGAAACAGTGGTAGGGTCAAAAGAAATCTGATTTGGCCCTGGCATATGTTCATTGAACACATCATTCGCAATAGAGGCGAGAGCTGGATGGGCAACCCAGGTGCCATCATGACCAGCCTTGACTTCGCGTAGCTTGTCAGCTCTGACGCGAACCATGGCTGCGTCGTTTGCATGCGGGTCGTCCTTAATTGGGATTTGTGCGGCCATGCCTCCCATGGCATGGACTTTCCGCTTATGGCAGACTTGAACCAGCTTTTTCACATAGGCGCTCATGAATGGTACGCCCATGGTTACATCAGCTCGGTCTGGAAGAATATGTGAGGGGTCACTTTTCAAAGTCTTGATGGTAGAAAAGATATAATCCCAACGTCCGCAATTGAGACCTGATGAGTGGTCACGAAGCTCGTAGATTATCTCTTCCATTTCAAAGGCACCGGCTAGTGTTTCAAGCAGCGCAGTGGCTCTTATTGTTCCTTGTGGTATACCCAACAGGTTCTGTGCTTGGACAAATATGTCGTTCCACAGCCTAGCTTCTAAATGGGATTCCATCTTGGGGAGGTAGAAATAGGGTCCAGCGCCTTTGGCAACCAGGGCCTTGGCATTGTGAAAAAAATACAGTCCAAAATCAAAAATGGAAGCGCTGACAGGCTCACCATCAATGAGAACATGCTTTTCTTCCATATGCCAGCCTCTGGGACGTACGATCAGAGTAACGGGCGGTCGTTCAGGGCGAAGTGCGATCTGATATTTCTTGCCTGTCTTGGGGTCAGAAAAGTTAATTTGATTTCGAATCGCGTCATATAAATGGGCCTGACCCCATGTGACATTGCTCCAGGTAGGGGCGAGAGAGTCTTCGAAATCCGACATATACGTCGAGACATCAGCGTTCAAAGCGTTGACAATCATTTTACGTTCGGGAGGCCCCGTGATTTCCACGCGCCTGTCCTCTAATCCAGGACCAAGTTTGGGGCCTGTCCAAGTAGGATCATTCCTAATATGAGCAGTTGATGGCAGCAAATGCAAGCTTGCTGTTCCTGCGTCAATAGCCTGTTGGCGTTCTTTCCTAGCTTTTAGCAGTTGTTTCCTCGTGTGAGCATGGCTTCGCTGCAAATCAGCCACAAACTGCAGCGCTGATTTGGTAAGGATTTTGTCTGGACCAGTAGCATTGGGCCATGAGCTGTTCGAGGACTCGATTGGCGCGTACACAGCGATTCCGTCCATGGTGGGTAAACGTTTGAAAGCCAAAAACGCTGGAAATCAGTCTACAGTATCGGGAATCAAGTCAAGTGTAGAAAAAGCCAGTATCAAGTATAAAGTATCCAGTATCAAGATCAAGTGTACCAGGTACCCTGTGTCAATCAAACCTGTATAGAATATAGTACCAAACCAACACACAATCAAACAAAGCCGGCTCAAGCGCAACAAATCTATGTGGGCGCCTGTCCAATTTATACACAAATCAACCGGTCAACGGGACTAACTTGTCCTGACTCTTGCAAGCACTACGGAACTACCGCTCCGCTGCAACAGGGCAAGATTGCCGGTGCAGGTCTTATCACGCATCAACTCTGCAGCATCAGAGACCGCATTTGACCCGGGACTAGGCCCGCAGCAGATCACGGACGAAGGGGACACGCCCTCGGCCATTTCTCGGACAGCTGGTCCTCCTGGGGTAGCAGCATTCCAGGCACCACAGGTGGCCCCACTGAGAGTCTCCTCGCGCCTCCGGCGGCCGGGCGCTGCCCGGACCCGTAGTGCTCGCTTCGCGAGCAGCAGCTCCCGGAGACGGGGTGAGCCCGACTGGAGAGGGTGCAAGAAGTAGGAGCCCGCACTGGAAGGCTAAGCGCCAGGGGTTTTCCGTCCGCAGCGCGCCCGTGATGAATCCACCTCCTGAGCCCTGGCCAGCACGAAAGCGGCCGGCCAGAGCCAACACTGCCCGCGAAGTGGGCACAGCGGGGTCTGGGCCAGCGTCCCAGCCGCCGGAGGCACTCCCCGACTTCTACAGGACCATAATCGGTGCCGATTCCCAGCTCGATCGAGCTATTGTTCCGCAGATGCTTCCGCCGGCGGATCCAGCGGGACCGGCCCTGTTCAGCAGGTGCACCGCGCTTGGGCCAGGGCCGCTGCATTCCGATAGCTGCCCGGCCAACGGCAGGTAGGCCGGCGGCAAACAGCGGGCCGACAACCAGGAATCTTAGCGGACAAAGCAGGCGCAAGACAGGCAGGCAGGCAAGCTGGCAAGCTGGCAGACAGGAAGTCAAACGGGCCGGCACCTCGAGGGCCGGAATGAGCCTGGCCGGGGGACGGCTGGTCGTGTGGGTTATTATGGCACGTATGTTTTGTATGGTATTGGAGCGGGTGGAGTTTCGTCTGTGCGGCCCCACGTACCCTACTACGTACTGCCAGCAGCACCAGCCTAGGCAGGCAGGCCCCAAGAGCTGCCCGGCCAGCGGGCGCATAGCCAGCCAACGCTGTTTAGCCTAGCCTATGTAGCTCCAGGCATAGAGCACAGCGCTGCACAGCGCATTTCAGCAGCCAAAGTACAACAAACGCACGCAGGTTAGTAATATAGCCAGACACCACAGCAGCGAGCGGGAAGTGCGATTTAGCCACAGCCCAGCAACGAAGGAGCAGGTGCGACGCGTATAGGACGCACGCAACAAGCAGGTGGATCACAGTTGGATCGTGATCTTGATCGTGATCGTTCATCGTTCATCGTTTATCGTTCATAGTTCATCGTAGATACGGACGGGACACAAAAGGTGGGTCGGTGTCATTTGCATAGAAGCTTGTCTGGACTTGGAATACTGGACACTGGACGATACTCGAGACTAAATAATTGACCCTGGACTGATTTCTTTGTGGTGTGCGAGCTGGTATAAGATCCCTTGCCACCGCGGATAGGAACATCAGCAGTAGTATCGCCATCGCTGTCAGTGTTGATTGGTATTGTATCGGCGTCAGTCCGTCGCGGACTGCAAGTGTTTTTCAGTTGTATTGTTCAGTTGTGTTATATTGTTGCATCACGCCTCCACGGGTTGCAATATTTCCATATTCGAGCAGACAACAACTCGTTCCAGGTGTTTGATTTGAGGTCGTCTGTTCCCGGTTAGTTTGTGTTTGGCTGTTAGTAGACACCAGCGAGCAAGTGGACGAGCTAGTGGGATAGCGAGAAAGTGAGCTGGCTACCTGTGCTCTGCACCTGTTTGGCTGTTAAGCTGGGAGAGGCGGAGTCGGATCCAACAGGTTTCACAGGTTTCCAGGCTTCCAGGTTTCCAGGTTTCCAGGTTTCCGGGTTTCTAGGTTTCCAGTTTCCAGATTCAAGTTTCCAGATTCCAGGTTCCAGATTCCAGGTTCCAGGTTCCAGGTTCCAGGTTTCATTGGTTGCTCTATTTTCATTATTTTCACAAGTACGACTAGTGCTAACAACTGAACAGTATATGAATAGTTGTCCAGAACTAGTAGTAAGTAGTATACCTGTCCTGTCATCACAGGGTGGTACACAAAGAGGCACGGACCGGGAGGGTGAGGATTATTGGACAGTTGTGAAATCAAAAGTTAGTCGTTTCCGGCTCCCTGCCGAGTAGTCCTAGAAGCTGTCACCTGAGTGTGACCCGCAAGCTGTGAGCTGATATATTTGCCATATAGGTAGTGTCGTTGCAGACTTGACTACTCGAAGGTAGCAGGCTTGAACACTCTCACTCTCAAGAAGGCGTCAGGAAAAACGGATAGTTTCACTGGAGGAAGACTGATAGACCGTCTCAAGAAGCACACGACAGTTTCACTCAAGAACGACTGACAGTCTGCAGACTCTCGTCGGTCGACTAGAGCGTATACCTGTTTCACCGTCCAGTGGTTCCAACACCATCTCTGGCTGTGCCGAGAATCGTTGAACCTGCCTTGCTGTGGTACTATTGACATCGAGCTCGGCTGCAGCGCGCTGCTACTGTAATAACTTTCTGGTGGGGGTTTGTTTATAGAGAATCACTCTTTCTCGTGGGATACTAACAGAACTCCAGTAGAACACGACAGTACAAGATAGCACAAGACAGTACTATATACGAGACGAGATACCGGAACACCTCAGTGCATTCTGCATTTTCTGGTCGACCATCAGCCCTTGCATCACCCAACATCAACCGCTCAGTCGATATCTCATCACCTGCTAATTGTATCTGGTTGAATCTAATATAAAATAACCGACCTCTCATAATATCCCGATTGTCTGGTTGAATCTCTTCATTTTAAATCTCTTGAAACCTGGCCTTACGATATCGCGTACGGCTCTCCCCACGACCATCTCACTGCCACGGTCAAGGTGATTTCATCCATCGTTAGCATGATCCGCCAAGTTCGGCCGCTCGACATCGAGGCGACGCGACTGGCAAGCTCGGACACCATCTCGGTCGTGAGCTCAGACCTTCCTATATCATCCATGTCCAGCACCACCACTCCTACAAACACCGCCACGCATGATGATGCTCTTCACGAAGAGTCTAGTAGTATTCCCGGCGATGGAAACTTATCGGGCCAGAATGGTCTTGGCCACGGCCACGGCCACGGCCACAGTCACAGTCGCACTCGCAGTCAGAATCAGAGCATAGCAGCCAACAGTTCTTCTGTCGCCAGTGAGTCTGGCAGCGCCGCCAATGCCAATATCTATGCCACTTTGGTGAACGCGCCCACGGGCCAGCTCTGGTCTGGTGCCAATGGGCAAGGCAGCACCAACGGACACACCACCCACTCCTCTAGCATCGCTGGCGGCGATACACACGGCATCGACAGCAACCACAGCAATAGCCGCAGCCACGTCCCCGTCGGCATCCCCGTCCACGGTGACGGTCACGACCACATCCCCGTCCAGAGCCATGGTCACAGCAATGGCCACAGCCATGGCCACAGCCACAGCCACAACCATAGCCATAGCAACGGCCACGAAGCAAGCAATACCAGCGCCAACAACGACACGACCATCATCCCCGTGGCCAACGCATCGCCCTCCCCCCCCTACTTTGCATCGGACGCATCGACGCCTGCCCCCGCCGCCGGCCCTAGCACTGACCCCGCCCGACTCGAGCGGAGCGAGAGGAGCAACGGGGTCTGGGGCGGCGCACCAGCCACCGGAGGCGCGCCCCTCCCGCACGTTGTCACAGCCCCAGGCGCCAGCCGGCCGGCCCCAGACGG
>JAKTSR010000150.1:0-31433 GCA_030580325.1 Sugiyamaella sp. yHKS617 | reverse complement strand
GGGTGCGGGGGCGGGGCAGGCCCGGCCACCCCTTTCTCTATGGTGGAAACCAAAGAGCCCCGTTTCGGGCGGGCCCCCGGGGTCGTGGGGGAGGGCGGGGGGGGCGGTTTCCTTGGCGCGAGGCTCTGGCGCTGCGGGGGGCCGGGGGTCGGGGCCGGCGCCCCGGCCGCCGGAGGCGTGGTGGAGATGCCTCCGGCGGCCAGGGCGCTGCCCCGGACCCCGCTGTGCTCGGTGCGCGAGCGTTACTCCCAGGAGCGGTGTGGGACGGGCTGTTGGGCTCACGGCGGAGCCACACGTGACCGGGGCTCCGCGTACACAGCCGATGACGGGAGCAGAGCGAGAAGTGCGGGTCCGAGCAGAGCCGGGCCACCGCTGGAGAGCATCCGGTAGCCAGTCATGCCCCCTGAATATCTGTGCGACGAGCGATCGGCCGCAGATGGGCTGAACCATGAACCTCGTTATAAGATTGAACTGCGTTTGTGGACCTCGGAAATTTGGTCAGTTTTTGGTTGAAACGAGTTTCAATGTGGCTATTATGGTCAATTAAATGAATAGTATTTCAGTGGAAGTGTACCCAGTTTACCAAAATTAGTTCTGGTGGAGCTATTCTCGAATATTGTCATGATTCCCCGATATAGCGTTCGGCATTAGAATGTTTCAGCTTCCGCTTGCTCGCCCGGCCGCCGCCTTACTTCGCCGCCTTCTCCGGCCAGGACCGTCTCGGAATGTCGCGGTCATTCCCGCTAGGGCCCCATTTCCAACCTCCACTGCCGCCTTCCCTCCGCGCGCTCTCCTCCTCTCTCTTCAGCGTAGCGAGAGGGGCAACGGGGTCTGGGGTGGCCCCAGCCGGCGGGGGCGGACCGGGCAGGGCAGACCGACCCCAAGTTTCAGATCAGTCCCAGCTCGGACCGCCTGTACCAGCGCGCAGGCTGCGGCAGGCTGGCTGTGGAGGTCCGCTGCACGGCTGGGCAAGCGCCTCGTCTCGTCTCAGCAGCACAACCCCCACTGTGCGGACCACTAGCTACTAAATACTACTCACGAACTAGCTATAGTGCTAACACCATCAGCACCCGAGTTATAACCTGCGGTCGCAGCAGCAATCGGTTATAAACAATCCTGGAAGTGAACGCGCTGTGCTGTCGTTGTCGTTGTTGCTGTGTTGAATTGTATAGCGAAGAAGCTGTTGTGCACGACTCTGACTTGACTCTGGCTCGAATCCGGCTTGACTCTGGCTTGACTCTTGTTTGACTCTGGCTTGACCCTGACTCGGCTCGGCTCGTTTCTTTGACTCTGGTTCCTGCTTCTTTGTTTCTAAGTCAGGTTCCTGCTTCCGGGTCTCTGATTCGGATTCGGACTCTAAATCAGATTCCTGCCTTCTGCTCTTGCTCCTGCCTGCTTGCTGACGTTGGTTCTAGCTGACATTGGGTCTGGCTGATTGGAAGCGATTCGATTGTTCTCGTTCGAATTGGATTTGGATTCGCTCGAGCTTGTTTGACATCCACCCAGCAGCTTTTTAACAGGATTTGTGTTTGAGAGTACTCGTGTGCGATTGATTCAAGATTGATTGTGCTTTTCCAGGGGTCTCGCTTTGATATCCGATACAATCTTCACCACCCTCGCTGCGCGACATTGTCGAAGCTCGGCCTCCTCAACCACCCAGTTCTACTGCTCGCTCTGCTTCTGCAAATTTCGAACAAGCTTGGCCAAGCTCAATTACGACTCATTCAGCCTGGACTACCAGGGAGTAAACTTTTTGTTTTTGAACTGGCTTGGTTGGACTTCATTCTTCGAAACTACGGCACTGCTGAGTCGTTCGTACTGACAGACCAGACCCGGATTGCCGGGACTCTCGTTTCAACTTCAGATCACGTCGTTCTCGCTCGCTGACTGACTGACTGACTGACTGACTGACTGACTGACTGACTGACTGACTGACTGATATCTGCGTGACTTTCGGGCATACTCCACTTTCTCTTGCTTTCGCTGTATTATATTGGTTTCCATCTTTCTTGGTAGGTAAGTCATCATCTGCTCGGCTCATTTTCCACCATCTTTTCATAAGCAAACCCCGCGTTTGCAAGCATTTTGCTAACGATCCTAGGTTTACTATGTACCACTAAACGGTACTGGTCGTTTGCTTGTTCTTTTGCCTTGCCTTTGCCTCGCCTTTTGTCTTGCCTAGCGTTGGCTCAGTGTTGACCTTGTGCCTTGAATCATGTACGATCCCATGAAGGCTGCGCCTTCTCAGGGTGCTGGCCGCGCCACTAGCAGCTCGCAACGAGATATGGCCTATTCGAATATCTTCGGGGCTGGGCCTCGAGCAAGCTCTGGCTATTCTGGAGCCCGCACTCCGCCACCACCGTCAAATGTGCCGTCTGCTTCCTCGCCTTCCCAGGGACCGAATTCAGCTTCCAATTTGAATTCAAATCCAAATGCAAATCCTTATATTCATAATGACGTCCCTGATGCGTCTGCTCCTCTTGATCACGGCATGAGCCATCCAGCTAGAGTTCCTGTTCAGGGCTCTGGCTCTGGCCCTGGTCATTATGGTGGATCACAGTCTCCCCGCACTCATTCGATGCCCCATTCGATGGCCCAAGGGGCTGGTGCTCCTTACGGCGGGCATCCAGGCGGACTGCATGGTGGCTCGCATGGCCCCAATGGCGGTCATGGCCCTCATGGACCTGGCTACTACCCTTCAAAGCAACGTCCACAGAGAACCCAGTCTCCATACGGAAACCACGGTCCTCCGATAAACACGGTAGTCCCGCCATTGTTGCGCACTGGCCCACGCTTGTCGTCACCAGCTTCGCCTGGCCGATCGGGCTCACCTGGCCCAGGAACTCCGTCTCCAACCCGCTCGCAGTTCGCTGAGTCTCCTCAACACTACTCTCCGTCATCGGCAAACAATAGAGGCGCACCTCCTAATAATTTCCCAGACGATAGAAGACCGACAAGACAGCCGCAACAAGTTCCGCCACTCCACCAGCATCAGCAGGTCCTAAATTATGGGGCCCCTCCAAGCACATCTAACAACCCGTCTACCATAATCAACACCAATCCTGGCATCGGTGCCGCGACCAATGTCTCCAACAGTCCCACTAATTTCAACGATAATCACACGCACACTTATAATATGAAGTAAGTTTGCCCGCATTTGAGCAGTACCACTATCGGTTTTGATAGCTTAAGGCGGTGTCACCACTTCAGCACTTGCCCTGATTAATAGTAGCGGAGCCTACGAGCTCGCGAAGCGAGCACTGCGGGGTTCGGGGCAGCGCCCCGACCGCCGGAGGCCTTCCAAAACAAGCATACTAACACCGCTTTGTAGCACTAATTCCGGTCCTGGTCCCACGTTAGGGTCTTCTCTGGGTCCCGCACTAGTTCCGTCCCCGAATATTCAGTCTGGACCTTCTCCTTATTCGAACGGCAAATCACGACCTTCGCAGTACCCGCCAAATCACCAGCCACAGCCTGCTCCTCCTGGCCAGCAGCGGAACGCCATTGGTCTCGGAGTTGGAGGCGTGCCACAAGGCAAAAACATAAGATCCGCTTCCAACCCTGTACATGCTGGAGGGCCCTTTATGAGACAGGGCACTTTTCCTTCTGCGATCACAGGTAATGGGCACGGAATATCCAGCCTGGATGCTGCTCCGAGAAGCATGTCCATGACCAGTGGTTCCTATGCCAATCGAAACAACTTCTACAACAATAATGTCACGCTCAGTGGGAGGGTTATTCCCCAGCGTACGAATGAGATTGTTATTAATATGAACAATAGTGGATCCGGTTCAGGCGGTTCTAGCAGCAATTTGTCTAATAGTAAAGGATCAAGCAGTTCACTACTGTCCAGTTTCAAGTCTGCGGGTGGCAAAGCGTCTGATTTGAACGGCAAACCACAACGGTCGACGTCGACTTCGAGCAGCTTTGATGAAAGTGGTCGTCCTGTTTCTGGCGGCTATCCCAATGTTGCGACACATTCCAGCATCGCAGCCAATTCAAGAAAAGTGCCCCTGGTGTACCCAGCGTTGCTGTCAAAAGTCGCAGAAGTGTTTCGACAGAGAATCGTTCTAGGTGACCGAGTGAAGAATGAGCTGACTTACAAGAACTCGTTTACCGGTGCTGAAGCCGTTGACCTGATTACGTATATTATCAAGACCCCGGATCGAAATCTGGCACTGCTGCTTGGTCGCGCTTTAGATGCTCAAAAGTTTTTCCACGATGTTACTTATGACCACCGCCTCCGCGATACTCATAATGAATGCTACCAATTTAACGAGATAGTCATTGAGGACGAGGCTGACGACGCTAACAACAATATTAACAACAGCCAGCAAGCTCTGATTCACAAAAACTCGACCTCATCGTCGCGGTCAGTGAGCTCGTCGCATCGCACTCTGTCCCAAAAGTCGGAAAATGGTGCTAGCAGCGATCCTGGTGCGACATCGCTGGTCTCGGTGAACGGTGTATTCACGCTTCTGGCCGAATGCTATTCACCAACATGTACTCGGGACCGTCTATGTTATTCGATTGCCTGTCCTCGTCGTTTGGAGCAGCAAGCCAGGCTGAACATGAAGCCTCAGCCTGGCCTCAAGCGAGCTGAGAGTAGATTATCTCTGCATGGAGACGATGAGAAGGAGCAAAAGTTGTGGATCCACACAGTTTCGAAAGAGGTTGCTGACAGCGTGGACGACCGCGAAAAGAAGCGACAAGAGGTGATCTGCGAAGTTATTTATACAGAACGAGACTTTGTGAAGGACTTGGAATATTTGCGTGATTTCTGGATCAAGCCTTTGAGAAGCTCCAATATAATTCATGAAGCGCGGAAGGAGCGTTTTATTCGGGCTGTCTTTTCCTTTGCGATGGAGGTTCACTTTGTCAATTCGAAGCTGGCTGAAGCACTTACTAAACGACAGCAACAAGCGCCGGTGGTGAGGCAAATTGGTGATATTTTCCTTGAACACGTTACCAAATTCGAGCCCTTTATTCGATACGGAGCTAATCAGCTGTACGGTAAATATGAGTTTGAGCGTGAAAAGTCGACGAATCCAGCATTTGTTAAGTTTGTGGACGAGACAGAGCGAATGAAAGAGTCACGCAAGCTCGAGCTCAATGGCTACTTGACCAAGCCTACAACGCGTCTAGCAAGATACCCGTTGCTCCTAGAAGCAGTTCTAAAACACACGAGCGACGATAATCCCGATAAGCAAAACATTCCTCAGGCGATCAAGCTGATCCGTGAATTCCTCACAAGAGTTAATATCGAGTCAGGAAAGACTGAAAACAGATTCAGTCTGATGCAATTGAATCAGTCGTTGACGTTCAGGCCTGGCGAATATGTGGATCTGAAGCTGACTGATGAAAAGCGTCAGATCATCTTCAAGGGTTCTCTGAAGAAGCGCACAGGCGACAAGGACAATCAGGGCGATGTCCAGGTGTACTTGTTTGACAACAGCCTGTTGTTTTTGAAGGTCAAGATTGTCAACAAACGCGAACAGCACAAGGTGCATCGCAAACCTATTCCTCTGGAGCTTCTTGTGCTAGCAGAAGGTGAAGAAATTATCCCCAAGTATGGAGTCAAGAGACAGTCGTCGTCGCTGATTCCTACAACCAAAACGCCATCCAAAGCCGAGTCGCAGAACAGGTTTCCGATAACATTTCAGCATCTGGGTCGCCGCGGCTACGAGCTGACTTTGTATGCTACGAACTTCATCAGTCGGAAGAAGTGGATAGAGAACATCGATGCTCAAAAGCAAGTTCTCAGTAAAGCCGGTGATGTTTACAAGAAGCTTGCTCTCCAGTGCAAGTTCACTAGCCCGAGTGTTCGTATCAATTGTATGGCTCCATCAGACGGTGGCCGGAAGCTCTTGTTCGGCACTGAGAGCGGGATTTTCGTATCGGACGTGAAAATGACTCCCAATGGCCCTACAGCCTCTGATCCAATCAAGCTGATAACCCTACCGAATGTGACTCAGATCGATGTTTTAGACGAATACATGACGTTGTTGGCCCTGTCGGACAAGTCACTCTACTCATGGCCGCTGGAAGCGTTAGACCCCTCCGACCCAGGCGGCAACTATCGCAAAGGCAAGAAGGTAATGGGGCATATCAATTTCTATGAAGTAGGCATCTGCCTTGGCAGAATGCTTGTGTGTACTGTCAAGTCGAGCTCCATGACGTCGACCATTCGTGTGCTCGAACCGTTTGATCCGCCCTCGCGTAATAAGCGACAGACAGCCACAGCGCCTCTGCGAAGGTTCCTACAGTCGCAGAATGAAGGACTCAAAGTGTTCAAAGAGTTCTATATTCCTTCGGAGACGCTGTCTATTTCGTTCCTGAAACGGAGGCTGTGTGTTGGATGCGCCAAAGGATTTGAGATTGTGGATCTGTCTACCTTGGAAACTCAGTCGTTGCTGGATCCAGCAGACACGTCGCTGGATTTCGCCATTCGCCGCGAGTCGCTCAAGCCCAACTCGATCTACCGTCTTCATAGCGACTTCTTGCTTAACTACTCTGATTTCTCTTTCTTTGTTAATGCCAATGGCTGGAGATCGAGACAGGACTGGGTTATCCACTGGGAGGGCCTGCCACAGCACTTTGCGCTGTCGTACCCGTACCTTATTGCATTCGAGCCCAACTTCATTGAGATTCGACACATGGACACAGCGGAAATCGTCCGCGTTATCACAGGCGAGAACATCCGGTTCCTGCACGAGTCCACGCGCGAGATTCTCTACGTGCAAGAAGACGAGCGAGGCTTCGACGAGATCATCTCGCTAGACTTTTGGGCCAAGACCGGCGACGGAATCACCACCACCTCGCTCACCCCCATGGCCTCTGTATCGTCAACCACCACCGCTGCCACCTCCACTACCACCACCGCCTCGTCCACCATGCCTCCCCTGTCCAACAGCACTTCGACCGCCACTCTGGTCGAGCACGCCGACGAGAGATAACACCCTGCCTATCTAATTGCCGTCTAGAACTGCTATCTACTGTTTCATTGAATGCATGAATTATGACTCCTCCTCCATCCCGCTCGTCTGTTCGGCCCGCCTCCGGCGGCTGGGGCGCTGCGCCAGTCCCCGTGGCTCCTCTCGCTGCGCTCGAGTCGTGCCTCTGCCTCCGGGGGCGGTTGTCGCCAGCTGGTCCCGCACGCTCGGCGCGTCTGGACCGCGACGCCACAGGTAACGGGGTCAATACTTCCGCGCCAATCCAGCCTCCTGGCGGCCGGATCCTCATCGAGCGCAGCGAGAGGAGCCAGCCCGGCCGGAGACTAGCTGGCGCCCAGAGTAGCCGACAGTGGGCCGTTCAGGGGGTGCTCGGAGAAATCGATGCACGAACTTCAGAGTTGTGCATTCCGTACCCCGCATATTTGAGACGCCTGTCCGATCGAATGAGAGCTCCGAGGTCCGGTGGCTCCGCACCGCCCGTTGGAGGAGGCGAAGAGGCCGAGCTGGGTTCGTGGTCGACTTGCTCCTGCCGGCCCACTGGGCCTGGTTCTGGAGCCTGGGATTGCCAGCCGGGACGGTGCCCTGTGGCTGGTGGGAAAGGCCGGCGCTCAAGATCGCATTTTCAGGGGAACTGTTCGTCGACGGCCGGTGGGCTTGATTCGGCCAGCAGGAGCTGGCCACCCCCTTTTCTCACGCGCTTGCTACTACTTTCGGCTGCCACTCTGCCTCGAGGGTACGTATGCGGACATGCAGATACATACGCGGGCCGCCGGCGGTCCTAATATATGCTCGGGCTGGGGCTCGGGCTGGGACTCGGCTAGCAGCTAGCTCCCGTTAATGCAATTTGTGCCGTTATCACTTAACAACATTGAGTGACATATACGATCCAGAACTTGTTAGTGCGATAGTTTGGAGTTGTTCAGCTGGGCCTGTGAACCGAGCTGGCCTAGAAAACACGTCTGAAAAAAAAATAGCATGCGCCATGCCTTAAGTACGCGAACTTCTGCCCCCCTGCTTTTCTGACCTTTACTCGGCTCTCCCTCTGTTTTACGTTGTACCGTCCAGCTAACGCCAACAACTTCAGCTTCTGTCGCGAGGTATCGTTCTAGGGTTTAGAGTGATTCAGAATTATTTCTTGTCAGAATTTGTGGAAATCTTGTTTCTCGGCACGGTCCAGCATTGACTTTGTGACTTGATTTGAAATACAGGATTTGTTTTATCCCATTTCGTTTCATTTCATTTTTTATCTTCCATATTTATTTGGTACTAGAGTCTGCTCGCCGCTCTAATAATCTATCTCCAGCTCCTCTAAGTCCGGGGTCATATTTATTAGACTATAACAGGTATTTCTGGATCTGCTTTCTTAGATTAATTGATTCACCTATCTGTTGATTAGATTCGTTAGTGCTTTCATTCTCGTCTTCGTTTCGCTTCTTTCATTAGTCGCTTTAATATTTGCAGCTCAGCCGCCAAAATGTCTGAACTCTTTGACAAGGTGGTTTCCACCTTCTCCGAACACAACATTGATGTTGGCATTCCTTCGATTGATAGACCGTTTGGCGTCTACTTGTGGGACGTTTTCACTGTTTTCTGTGTCAAGGCTCTTGGCTGGAACCCCACTCAGTTCGAGTTCACTTCGAATGAAGGCTTGCCCTTTACCACTTTGAACGAGGTCATCATCACCATTGTGGCTTATTACGTTGTCATTTTCGGTGGCCGTTCGCTTCTTAGCGCTATTAATGCCCCTCCTATCAGAATCAACTTCCTTTTCCAAATTCACAACCTCTTTCTGACTCTCTTGTCTTTGACTTTGTTCCTGCTGCTTGTTGAGCAATTGGTGCCTATTGTTGTCCGTCATGGTATTCTCTATGCTATCTGCAACACTGGCTCTTGGACTCAACCCATTGTCACTATCTACTACCTTAACTACTTGACCAAGTTCTATGAGCTGTTTGACACCGTTTTCCTTGTCCTGCGTAAGAAACCTCTTACTTTCCTGCACACTTACCACCACGGAGCTACTGCCTTGCTGTGCTACACTCAGTTGATTGGCCGTACCTCTGTTTCCTGGGTTCCTATTGTGCTCAACTTGTTTGTCCACGTTATCATGTACTGGTACTACTTCCTCGCTGCTTGCAGTATCCGTGTTTGGTGGAAAGAATGGGTTACCAGAACTCAAATCATTCAGTTCATTATTGACTTGAACTTTGTCTACTTTGCCTCGTATACTTACTTCACCTCGACCTACTGGCCTCACTTGCCCAACATGGGTAGCTGCGCTGGCGAGGAGTTTGCTGCAATTTACGGTTGTGCTATTCTCAGTTCTTACTTGGTCTTGTTCATTTCTTTCTACATCAATGTTTACAAGAAGCGTGGATCCAAGAAGTCGGGCTCTACCAAGCAAAAGGTTGTCGAGCAAGTTCAAAATGTCGAAACTGCTGCCGCTGAGACCACTGGTCGTGTTACCAGATCGGCTGCTGCCCGCTCGAGAAAAGCTTAAATCTCTTGCAAACCACAAACATAATAGATGCTTATTTATAAGTCTCTAGATATGTCCTTCAGTAGAATTACTGTGTATGTGTATATTTAATACTCCATAGATGTAGGCTTAAATTTCCCAAAAATAAACGAAATGGATGCTACCTGAAAAATACTTTGTCAGAAGAGGCAAGTGCAGCCCCCAGTGAGCAACTATACTGTAAACAATACTTCGAGACCAATCCAGTTCTCAGCTATCAACTCCTTTCCCGCCTGCTATCGATGTCCATCATGTCTGCGACCATTTACCAGGAGTATCAGGACGAAGATAAGGGAGTCCTTGAAATCTACAGGAATATAGGCGGCATTCATGAAAAGTTCTTCCCCAAAAATATAGATGAGCTAGTGAGTGCTGTTGTCCACGAGCTGACAATAGACGACCTCTACGACTCGAAGAAAGGACTGTGGAAAGTAGATTCAGAAACTGACAATGCCATTGACAGAGTAGAGTTCGTCATTGGGAAGATCCTCCATCTGGTTCAGGAGGTGGACCCGCCTCCCCGAGGTAAACTTCTCTTCTGCGGCGCATCCTCGCCTGAGATTATGGTTCCTATAATTATAGAGGCCAATAATACTGAGGACACGAAGGTATGGCGAAAGCTTTCCCACATCGTCCGCTACGTATTCAACAGCCAGGACTCGCGAAGATTTGTCCAAGCTCTGACAGTCTGCGGTACCAAAGTTCGTTTGTGGGTCTACGACAGATCAGGGGCATTTGCATCCAAACCGTTCGACCTCAACTCAGACTGGCTCAAGTTTACCGAAGTGATAGTAGGATACTATATGATGGCTGACAGTGAGCTCGGCTTCGACAGTACTATCTATTTCCACGAAGAAACCAAACAACGGTTTGTCAAGCTCCCCAAGATACCCTTCCCACTATGAGCCAACTCTCGCTCTATTGGAGATGCGTCCAGCAGCGGGACGACCCTTACTCTATTGTGCTTGTGCCCTCTTCGTGAGCTCCTTACTGGGGAATGCAGACCCTGCGTTCATGCCCTTGGCGGCATTAGCTCACGCATATGCGGTTGGTCTTTTCCTCGTCTGGTTACCGCTGCCAAGACCACGTAAAGTCGGATATCAGTCTCGTAAACATCACTCGAGAGAGCACGTCAGTTGAGAAGTGATAGGGTTAAAATGCGTCTCGTACAGCTGTGGTTGTTTCAGAGGTCCGAGCGAAGTCCGATGTCTTTGCGCGGCGTTAATGCAATACGGATCTGGAGTCAAATTTCACTGCGGAGGACTAATCAACAAGATCCCTGACAACTGCAATTTAGAATAATGTCGGCTACCATTCTCACGAAGACCCAGCGTTCAGGTGCATCTACTATTGTAGGTTTGCTTGCTTGTCAAGCTGATTCATATCTCCAAACATTGAAGACTCGGGTCGTATCTTGTAATAAGGCCGATAAGGGTTTTGGATATGAGGTAGAGTTCGAAAACACGGTTTTGTTCCCCGAGGGAGGTGGTCAGCCCTTTGACACTGGTCTTGTGGTTAGCGGAGGAAAGGAGATTCCTGTGTCAAATGTTCAGCGAGATGGCTTAACAGCTGTTCATATTGTGCCAGAAGAGCTTGCCAAAGATGCTGAGGTCGAGCTCAAAGTAGACTGGGCTCGTAGATGGGATCATATGCAACAACATACTGGACAGCATGTTTTATCGGCTGTTCTAGACAAGAGAAGTATTGAAACTTTGGGATGGAATTTGGGCCCGAAGTTCTGCTACATCGAGCTGCCCAGAAAACTGTCTACTGAGGAAGTTAGCGAAGTCCAACAGGAGTGCAACGATTACATTTCCAAATCTCTACCAATAAAGGTTGAGCAGCATCAAGATAAGGCGACTACAGATACCATTGACCATAAGGTGCCTGAAAATTACGACTTGTCAAAGGGTGTCATGAGAGTTGTCCATATCGCTGATCTAGATGCTAATCCATGCTGTGGAACCCACTTGGCCAACACCTCCCACATAGGCACCATCGCATTGCTTCATAGTCAACCCATCCGTGGAACTAACTCGCGACTTTTCTTCCTGGCCGGTGATCGAGTCGCCAAGTATGCCGCTGAGATCAATGAGATTGTTCGCAAGGCAAATGCTGCTTTGTCGTGTCAGACTGAAGATATTGAGGAAAAAATTAATGGCCTGAACAATCGTATCAAGGAGCTGAATGCCAAGGAACGGGCGTGGTCTGCTCAAGTAGCAAAATATGAAGCTGATGATGTCAAGCGTCAGCTCGAGTCCAGCAAGTTCGCGATTCTCTACAAGCAAGATGGTACAAACGATTACCTTCGCTTAGTCGAGAAGGAATTGGGAAAGCTCAAAACTGGTGATGGGACGGTTCTCCTGTATACTGGGATTGGCAAGCAAGGTGGTTCTATTGTCCTATATGGCGATGAGGCCGATAAGTACGCTGCGAAAATTAAGGAGCTGGTTAAGAATGTGAAAGGCGGAGGCAAAGGCCGCTTTCAAGGTAAAGTTACTGCATGGGAAAAGGGCGAGATTGACTCGCTGCTGAAGATCAGGGAATAGAACTGGCCATGGGCCCTCTGGATTCTTAAGATAAATATTAATATAAATATAAGTGTATGTTTTATATGCCAGTTTTCTTCCATCGTCAAATGTGTTTATGTTTATTTCAGTAAACCCGTAACCCTCCAACGCCATCGTAATCGTTTCCGTAACCTCTCGTACCACTCCAGTTCATCCTCCAATATGAAATATGTTTGTAGATTGCTAGCTGTATAGTTCAGCCTCCTTGCTGACGACGTCGAAAAACTCGATGAGAATGAACCGAATCCGCCAGGTGGTATTTGAGGTTCGATCTTTATTATTCGCGAAGCTGCAACGCTGAGTTTCGTTTCAGGGGCTTCTATACAGCTAGAGCAGACGACTCTCAGGCGGTTTTTATACTGCGTTTCAAATATCATATCAACGAATATCGACATCCCACATGCAAGACAGGGATAGTTATTTTTGAAGGAAAATCCAATGCCTGATATTTGCAAGTTTGTTGATTGTGCTTGTTGTGAGGCGGGGGTGGATGCAGGTATTGGGGAACGTGATACCGGTAAAGCGGTACCTGACGTATCTGGTGGTAGAATATAATCTTCCACAATATATATCGAGTCAGTGTCTTCAGGGGGCTTCATGTTGGCATTGAACGATGTCATTTGCTTGTTGTCGAGCAAATCCAGCTTGGATTTGAACGGGCGTAGCTGTCGTCTCTTTCTCCGACCTAGCGACTGCTCTGATTGTCTCTTTTGAACTGCTCTATGATAGTGTGGTGTGGGACTGGAGGGGCTCGTAGTGTTGGCCCACAAGCCTGTAAGACTCGTTAGGCTGTTGTTGTCATCTTTGGATCCGATGTCCCTTGATACCTTTCGAAGATGGGTATAGCTGGATTTTCGAACTGCTGGTAGAGTCTGAACTGCAAGCGGACCCCAAGGTGAAGAAGTCGGCGACGAGGTTGCCGGAGAATCAAACTTGGTATAATCGCCAGAAGGTAGTCTCCTGGGAGTCGGAGTTCGCAGCATCCCTTTCTCGTCACTATCGTATGTCTGTTTTCAGTAGTCGACTTTCATAAGCTGGATATTTGTAGTAAGCAGTGCATGCTTAGTTTGTTCAGATTTTCTGCCGAGAACTGGGGCAATAGCGTGCACTCGTTGAAATAATGGTTAATAGACGATTAATTGTTCTAGATAAAACAGTAGCAATGTCTTGCTCCCATTTCCTTTCGCATATGAACTGCATATCTCGATTCCCCCTATGTATGTTTATAAATTACTGTTTTCGGTGCAACCCTAAAGTTTAGTCATGTGATGATAATCAACAGCAGGGATTCCAACCTTTCAACTACCTCCATCGCGAGAAGAATTATCTGAATATGAGAGTGACTTGTTTATTATGATTGGTGGCCAGCTGATTCAAGATGTTTGCCTCACAATAGACGCGAATTAACACCTACAAGTGGCCATCAAGTCTCTGTCGCTCCGCGAGTTGAATGCATGTAATGTAGGTGAGAGAAAAATATAAGTATTTAATTACCCCTGAGACGAAAACAGCTCTAAGTCAAAGTTTATAGCCGAGCTAAAGCATAGACCGGGGAGCGAATCAACTCAAATTTCTGGCGTCCATCTAGTTCAGTCCTAAATTAATACGCGACAAAGCGGCTACCGCTCACCTAGGATCGATAGTTCGATTTTGCGCGAGATAACAAATCAAAAATCATTCGCTGGCGGCTGAAAGCTATGAAGTTCACAAGCAATGCCTTCATTAGACACATTCACCCGACTGTCTGATGCGGTACAGTTTGCGTGGGATAAGACGTCGAATCCCCTGGGCACAGTAAGTACCTTGAAAATAATCAATGCACCGACAGGGATATTGTCGTGCTAACAAGGATGCCAGATACCATTGGACCGACTCCTAATATTCACTGATACGCTTTTGGTCAGGATAAAAGAATCGAGTGAGAATAAAGATGGCGACTTTTCATTTATCTTTAGCGACGAGTTTCGGGGCGAGGTAGAGAAGTTTGACTCCCTGTTGCGAGAGACAGGATCACATGTTGAGATTACCAAACCAGAGTTCGAGAATTTCTTTAAAGAATACTGTTCCGTGGAAAGCCTAGACACGCCGGTTGATGAGTTCTTGTGGAAGAAACGCATAGAAAGTAGGGCCAAGGTCTCTACATCGAATGAACTAGATTTTGTTATGGACATAGCTACGTCGACTCCGAAACCAAGTAAATCACGCGTTACCATCGACTTGACCGCGACACCCTCTCTTGATCATGTCAAAGAAGTGACAAACAAAAACAGAGCTCCGTCTTCGAAACTTCTGACTCCTCCTCTCTGGCCTGTCCCAGAGAAATCAGCGCCAACTCAAGATGAACAGCAAAAGTTCGACAAAGGATATAAATACCATAAGCGAAAACGGAGTTCACTTACACTGCCTATAAAAATTGGAGGCCCCGGGCTTGAGCCACTGCCCGATAGCCCAAAGTCTCCAACAATCTATGCAGCGACTTCTAAACAACTGAAGCGTGTCAACGAACTACAAGCACAGCTTAATTACTACGAAACAAATCTTTACAGGACTAAAGAAGAGCTGATAGAGGCTCATAACGAGAGTGCCAGGTGCAAAAAGTTACTCAAAACTCTACAGGATGATGCAGCCAGAAAGGATAAGCATATCAGCGAGATTGAGACTCGACTGTTCTCGGATCAGCGCTTTGACACTTCGGATGATTCTCAAGGCCAAAGTTCTCAAGTAGGAGAGATGCATCAGAAGATCGAATCACTGGAAGCAGAGTGCAAGAGCCTGTCTATATCCATAATGACGATTCTGGCGGAACGAAACAAATCGGCGGATGAGTTAAACAAGGCAAAGAGCATAATCTTAGACGAAGCAATGGAGAGACTGATGGCCACAAATTCGGCAGTTATACTCTCTCATCAGGATACTCTCAATCGTAAGAGGCTTCGGGTGTCCTTTTTCGCACTTCTATCGCTCGTTCTTTTGCTGGCCGTTTGTTGGCAAATGTTCTCAGATCCTTCTCTTGCTCCTACCAGTCTGGAGTCAGCAGTTGAAAACTGGTGGGATGGAACCTTGCAGTCACCAATATTTGACCAATTGGACTCCTGGATGATCAACAGCCTTGACCCCTGGGTCCAGAATCGATTCGGGTATCCAACCATGTCATCTATCTCGTAGCTACTGGAAGCATCATCTTATTTATTTGCTTGTTTTTTAATTCTATTATAATATACATTACCCGTCCCCAAACTAATTAATATAACTCCAATGCCCTCATCAGTATTCATAATCTGTCGTAATCAATATCGCTGTCTTCAGAGTATATCCATTCTAAACAATCACGGATAACCTGGCGTGATCTCTCAACTTCCATCTGCCATTGGGCCTCTTTCATCCTCTTCTCGAAGATCTCACAGCCTTCGACTAAAGCTGGATGGCCCATCATTTCACGATACCGTTTGAACTCTATAATAGGTTTCATGTCAGTTATTTTGACACAACCTCTGAGCTCCAGAACACACAGATTAGGCGTATAGGCGAGGATACGAGGAATAGAGTGGTTGGTTAAAAGCTGACAGTTATTAAGCGATAGGCGTTGGATGTTATGACCGCGATGTATGGCAAACTCCCAAATAGCACGGTCGTTAACATTACAACCTGCCAGACCCAGGGTGTCAACCCGAGTCCGGCGGGCGATGTGCTTGAGTCCACGATAGGTAATCAACTCTCCACGTTGGGTACGACCGACATTCAGTAATTTAATATCCCGACACCTTTTAGCGAGTACTTTCAGTCCTCTGTCGGAAACATAATCACAGGCTCGGAGATCCAAATGCTCTAGCCGAGGACATGTTTCAGCTACAAGTGCAACAGTTTCGTCATTGATTTTCGAGCATCCAGGCAGCACTAATTTAGTTAACGAATTGCCCTTGAGTAGCTCCCTCGTGGGGATAATCGATGGACAGGTATAAAACTCTAACCATTTTAGACGTCCACCTATTTGCTGGCCAATAATGTCGATTTCAGTCTGCGTAGCCTCGGATATCTTGTGCAACACTAAAATCGAGGGCAATTTACGGCTCTGGGCACTAGTTTTAGTGTGCGTCAAGCCATTGACGCCTACAAACTTCTTCCAGGTGTTTTCATTTTTAAAATGCAATTTTTCGTGGAGAATTTCTAGAGAAATCGCATGCCATAGTTTCGAGACTAGCAGGCAGCTGTAGAGGCCGTTGACGAAGGGCTCTTCAAATTGAATCAGGCCGACCTTTTTGCTGGTCTCCTCTCTCTGAGCCCTGCTCCATGCTGCTCGAGCATTCTCCGCATTACCATAGATGAGCATGGCGTGGTTCAGCGACATAGGTTTTCTTCTTCGCTGTGTTATTTCATGAGGTATAACGTTGCTTTCGTCAACGTAGCGAATAATAACTTCCAGGACTTCGGGAATGAGAAGGGCTCGATGACATGACGGGGCTGAAGCTTTTGAAACGAGATTTGTCGCACTGAGGTTGTACTCGTTACGGTTGACCCTTTTGTATGGGGACCCATGCTCGATTAGAAAATCGTCATCTAAAGTGAGCGAAGTCAACTTATTGGAAATTGGCGATTCATCAAAAGGTAACAGAGATGGCTCCAACAACCGTTTGGTAATTTGTACTCTATCGAGAGTAGTTGTGTTCAGTTGAGACAGTCCATTGGTCCGACATTCAAGCTTTGGGGAGGCTCTGGGGTCCCGATTAAAGCCTAGAAATGGAACCCGAAGTGACAGTCTGCGTCTTAAGCGAGAAGACGGTGAGCTGCTTTCGCCTAAGGATGAAGGGGGTTCCTCAAGCCCTTTCGACTCTTGACTGTCATCCAGGATCTGCGGTATCGACAGACTTCGACGGGCTCTATGCACTGATAACCGGAAGAGCTTCTGGCTCTGACTTGTACTCTGAGCAGCCTCTCTATTAGGGGAAGGGGAGGAAGGCGAGTTAGGGATGGAGGACAGAGTAGAAGGATCAGAATCGGGAGATGAATCAACGTCGGACAGATAAGTGGCTGTCGACACAGTCGAGGTAGTGGACGAGCCAGAAACCAGTCGCTGACCATTCAGCGACCGTTCGAAGCTAGACCATTGGACTTCCTCATCCGACCGTATATAGTGTTTCATGGCGCGGAAGAAAGCACCAACACCAAGCTCCAGACAGACTCACGGAACCAAAACCCTCGGAATCTCCACAGAACACCAACAAACACCAGTGGGTGTCAACGAGCTTTCATTCAAGGAATTGTTGCAATGGCAATAATTAACTTACAGTTGAATAAAATGCAAATGCTTTAGATATAAATGAAACAAGGTCTGCTCACCTAATAAGAACCCACCACCTCGCGAAAAAACCTGCTAGGCTATATTCAAGGCTTTTAGTGTAAGACGGCCAGCACCTACCACTAGATTAATTTAATGCTGTTGTTTAATAGGGCACTGTGCTTTAACTTTGACTCGTTTAGCCAGCCAAATCTAACCAGCCAACCCACCCAGCGGCCGAATATGACACTCAGCTCGAGCTAGTGGTATATGATAGTCGTCAGTTTAGTCCCTTTCATCCAGGTCTAGCCACCCAAATATATCAACTATAGCACAGGCAGCCAATAACAGTGACATCTGTTTCATATGGCTGTACAGTAGCAGGGGAGGGCTGGCTCGCATCCGTTTAATGCCCCTCATCATGTTTGAACCAACCATCATGAGATAAATTCTGGGATGGCTGGTTCATGTTCATGCATCACTGCATATAAACGTGCGTCTGGCGCCCCCTCTCCTCCTTGAACCGTTATATCACTCCTTTCTGACTGTAACAACAGTCGTATTCCGGAAGATATGTTGCCAGCTCGGTGTCTCGAATGGTCTCCTTCATTCCATGGTTTCAATCGAAACTCGACAGCAGTATTCAGGGTCCATTGATTTTCAGTGATGGTATGTCGCGTGCGTGCATGAAATGCCATGCTCAGTTTCAGGTCAGCCACTTATGCAGGGAGAGAAGTCGAGTGGCAGACAGGAGGTTTATGCAGGGGTCATGTAAGGGGGGGTCTATGTTTTAAATGTGCCAACCTGACAGGTGCCGTGAAGCTCGGATCTCGAATACGCCAAACCGGAACGGGCTGACAGGGATGGCTCTAAATGTAAGCTTATATGGTGCTAATGTGCTTACGCAGGGGGCCTGACCCCTGGGTACCGGCCGGCGTCCAAGGACTGTCCTTGCTTGGCTCGTTGGTTCCGGGGAGAGCTCGGGACTGTCTGGGCAAATGATTGGGATGGGTTGGCTAGAGCGGAGTCCGGGACATGCCCCGGCGGTCGGGGCGCTGCCCGGGACTCCATAGCTCCTCGGGCGGAGCGAGAGGAGGGCATCTGCACCGGAAGAGCGCTGGCCGGTGGACTGAGGAGTGCTACTGGGTCTGCCGCTAGGTTGGGCCTCTGATTCATGGTCGTGTGAAATTTGAGGTGAGCGTGGTGGCTTGACAACAGCATCGCTTCTGCTCGCACATCTCTTCTGGCTTCAAACGTGCGTTATCGTGTCTTCTAATTGTTGGATTCTGATCGTTGGCCTCCAATCTTGGGGATTGTGCTGCTCAGTATATACATATCAGTTAGCTACTTCACAAATACATGTCTGATACATGTAGGTTTCTTAGTCGCAGTTGAGCAAATATTTGATACGCGCGAGCAGCATAGAAGAAGTGCCACTAATCAATGATATACGATATAGGTGATACAATTGCACTAATAAGCTACAATTTATATTAACCCTTAGTATATATGAGCACTGAAAAGGTCACGTGCAAGCATTCACGTGACACATGCACATTCGTAGCCGCGGTTGCGGGTGAAATCACGTGAGATGGGTTGTTGTCTCTTCAAAGGTTGGCTAATTCCGGCGAAATAAACACCGAGCAATCTATACCTAGCAGAGTAAGACTAGTCTCGGGATCGATATCGCCCTAGAAGCAAGATACGCTTATAGTATCTGATTTCGGTTACGGCACGGATAGAATGTGAGACAGATCCGCATACGCCTTGACATTCCTGCAGACGATCTGGAACAATTCCCAAAAGATATTCGCTATCGAGTACGTACGTGAACGAACAATAAACAGTGATGTCTCAGTTTATGAATACAGATATGAACTCCTAGTGACTAATGTGCTGAATGTCTCAGTTGGTAGTGGCATCAGCGTCATTCAGTTTGCTACTGCCATGGCTAGAGCTACACTAATGAGGCGAAGCTGGCCGCAAAGACGAATTGGATTGAGGAGACTTGTCACAGCCCCAGTATCACCAGGGTGCAGATGAAATACGAAATCGACCAATCAGCTTTCAAGAGGGTCTTTTTCTATTAACAACAACTCGTGCTCACAGAATCGCCGACCCGAATACCCTGCCAAGTAATAACGGAACAAAGGGAACTAATGGCCCACGCCTTATCTTATCGGAGCACTAAGTATAGTGGGTGGTGAGCTTAACTAGCTTAGACGGCGACTAGTTTGTTAGTTCGTGTACGATCGATGTAATGCAGACGATCATGATTGCCTAACTGACCAAATAGGATAATTGTGTGGAGAGAATCTTGGACCAGAGCTTATTAATAGTGAAATTAGAAGTGCATGTGGTATTCTATTCCTCTGGGCCAGATGGAAACGGACGGAGCGTTCGGAAGTAGGCGGGAGTGGGCGGAGACGGAGATTTGAGGCAGCCATTTACGGTTAATGGAAGGTACTGGCGAGAGAGGGTGCGAACTAGCCTTGGCCGGAAGCCTGATGGCGTGGTTGGCCAATTTGTCGTATGAACCGGCACCCAGATCACATTGTCATAAAGACGCACCTTGTTCCGAAGTTCATTACTTGGCTCAATTATGGCTGTATCGATGCTTAGCAGTTTGCGGTAGTCTCCCGAAGTGTATCGATCAGTTATCGTAGCCGGCGGTGGCAGTCAGAATGTTAGTAACGCCTGTCAGTGGCAGCAGAGAGATTGACACTCGCAGCTGGCCCAAAAGCTGCAGTTGAATGTGTATCTGTGTCGATAATTATCGGGGATTGACACAGCGATTGTCGTTGATAGTCAGTCTGACTACCTTTCAGTGCCACCCGTTTGTCACTCCTGTTCGTCGCTCACTGTCGCAAGGTTGTTTCTCATTGTGTTTCGCTGACAATCAGTCGTTGATAGACCCGTTAGCAAGGCAGCATTGACTATCAGCACACCAGATCACCAAACCTATGAAGCTACTAGTGATGGATTTTCACGAGCCAACAATCATGTATTTATAAATATGTGTCTAGTAGCTTTATTCAGGCTTGAAGTCAGCATCTAGTAAGCGTCGGAGTGTACTAATTTCAAGCATTCACAACATATCCGAGACGGCGAGAATGAAGCCCGAACCATTCCCTCATGAAGCAGCGGGCACATGTTTAGAGGTAGGGTACGAACCCTGCAGAAAGGACCATTGTTGAGGCGTTCGCACGAGGCATATGTGGCACTTGGGCACATCAATTAAGAGGCTGCGCAAAGAGTCCATTCTTAGTGGATGTCTCAAATGCGAGAGCCATGCAGTGTTACGTTCCGAGTGATGAGATTGATTGCGCTCCGGTTAACTATGTCTTGATCTGGCCATGTATGCTGTGACCAGGCCCTTGGTTACGCTTCGTGCTCTGTCCGTGTGTAGAGACCATACCCTTGGTCACGTTCTTGACCATGTGCAGAGACCACGTCCTTGATCATATCTAGGTTTCATGGGCACGATATTATGGGCGTCCGCCCGTCGTCTAAAAGCTAAGTCCTCTTGCCCATGAGTTTCCATCGATTAGCTTTGGACGGCACTTAACGACAATGCCAACAATGTACTTCTCGAATCCAAGACTGTTATGAGCAGTTACAAATCGAGCAATAATCTTCGCTCGACAGCCGACAGCCCGGAGCTCTAAACAAATTAATGTTCAGACGTAGGTACTAATTAATGGAAATGGGCTGACAGCTATGAGCAAGATCGGATACAAAAAAGAAACTAACGGATCCAAGCACCAGTATGGTGTAGCAGGAAAAGAAATAAATATGCAATAATTAAAACTATCATCTGGAGCCGGAGAGTGAGATAAAGGATCTCGAGAGTGTCACCCGACTTCCGCCACAAAGACCCTTCTCCAGATGAAGTTAGCATGATCCACCAAAGTATCAGGCGAAATCTCACAAGGTGGTAGGAGTTTATGTGATGTAAACGGTTACAAGTGGCAGAGGACAGCAGCGTTGAGCGAGCTTGCCGAGGACCCATCTCCAACAATAACCGTGTAGACAGACCGACTAAGCACTGCCAGAATGTATGCACCGCTAGTCGACAGGTTCCACGATAGTATGCGCCTCATTCCTTCTAGTGGCTCTAACCATAGGGACTTGCACTTTTAGTTGCTTGGAAGGATTAGCCGTGCGTCATCAGACTCACCACGGCGAATTTGGTTCGGGATCGCCAAGCATAAACTTTCCTAGTAAGTGGGTGCTATGCTGCTTGCATGCGCATGCTGCACGTTGAGTTGTTGCCATGTGCATAGAACGTGGAGGTTGCAGCTGAACGGGCACATCCCGACCCAGCCCCTTGACACCGCTATAGCCGGTGCTAGCCGATTTTGTAATCTGCCCCCGAAGTTGAAGGCGAAGGTGAAGGCGATGGTGCTGAGGGTGATGTTGAAGACGATGTTGAAGGCGATGTTGAAGGCGATGTTGAAGACGAAGTTTAACTTAGGAAGATAAAGGAAATTTGAAGGCGACGAAGCCTGAGGCGAGGCCTCAGATGAACTGTGAAACTCTGATAAGATGCCAATACTTATAAGTAGGTACGCACGTGCTTCCGGGAGAACCTAATCGGCCATACCTTTCATATGCCAGGAACAAGCTCTCATTGCCAATGAACTTTACTATGCCGTGACATTCAAGTAAACAGCCTGTAATCAGGCCAATATAAGAGCAGTCCTCCTGGGTTCTATGTGTAATGGTGGAAATATTCTATTTGTATTTATTTGTACTAGTTATGTGTCGTATAGGACTTTAAATAAAGATTTATTATTATTATTAATATTATTATTATTCTATGCCGTGACACATGTTGTCTGCTTTGACAGGGTACCCCGTGAACAGCCGGTCCTAATCCAGTGTTCCGTCAAAGCTTGCTGACCCCCGCCACGGCCCTGCCAGACAAGCGCCCTTCGATACCGCCTTCGTTGCTACAGCCCCCTCTCCCAATCGGAATTCAGGCATGGATTCAAAACATCTAGCAACGAAAACAGCGAGTCAACTCTTGCGACTTCCTTGCCAAGATTGGTCGGACGTCCATTGTGAACCGAGAGCCCGCAGCCATCCATAGGCACAGGCAGTCCAACAGCAGGCTGGACTCCTTTAACTGAGGCTCGTAGGAACTGCAATCCGATCAACACAGTTCCACGCAGTCGGTTCGATTTGGCGCATACAATATCACCTACGTAGCTTGTTGCTAATATAGAGTAGACAGTTTTAAGCGCCGATCTGTCAACCCTTACGCGAGACTACCGTATTCAAGTAGACCCATACGTAAATCCGCTAAGACCCATTGCTGTTGGCGGGTGCGCTGCTCGCGCAATGATTAAGACGTTTATATTGGATCATCCGGGATTGACTGTGATTTTCGCTGATTCCCCCCGTTTTCAACACATTAAGAAGGATTTCTAATAAAAACGGTTGATAGTCGTGATATTCCGAAACAGAGCGTCGCTCAATACAAACGACCTCGTGCTCCGCTATTTTATCTGCTGGGATACGGGCGTCGCTTCTGATTCTGGCAAACTTACTTGATATCTCAAGCAAGGTACAGGTTTGGCAGATCAAGTCTACTCTGCTCCAACCCACTAACATTGCAGACAGGCTCACATTTCTTTTCAACTTCACAACATGTCTATCCTGAGGGCGAAGGAGTTATGAAGTGTGATCCTGAACTGCCTAATTAAGAGCGACAGCTCCCATATGCGTACAGATTATTCCAGCATAACGCTCTAACCAAGAAGCGAAACCTTAATGGAGATCTCGAAACTAATGTAACTTCCTGAGAACACCGAGCTCGATAGCCAGTCAATCACCGACAGGATCAACTGCATAAAAGCCGCCGTCAATCTAGTGTGAGCGTGGTGAGTCTCATACTCTTGGCTTGGCTTGTCTTCGCTGATAGTATTCCGTATAGTTTGTTATCCACGGATGTAAATCGTCAATGTATATCAAACTAGTGTACTTCGCGGCGGATCTACCTCCACCCATTAGTTCACTCGCTCCGATCACCTTGAGCTTCTAGTTCAGTGGTAAATGGACCTCGTGCAGCGTATGTGCAGTTTACATGCACACATCTATTTTAGGTTTTCTGCATGGTCCGAAATTTCAATTTAGCTGCAACCTGCTGTATCGGATCAGCATGCGATGTGTGATCGTTGAACCCTTAAAATGCTCTATGCACGGACACATACGGGGCTTCCAGACTCGATATAGCGGAGAACTGGCTGTGAAGTCAAATGAGAACTTGTATTTTTAGATCTCAAGAACGGAACAAAAGAATTGGTGCTGACAGTGTCTCCGAGAATAGCCAGAAAAAGAAACACTCTTCAATGTATGAGCCGGACAAAAGAAATGTCATGAAGGTACTGGTTATTGCTGGTTCTGTCAGACTGCTAGAGTAACGGGCCTTCCTGCTAATCAGGATGTGGCAGCTGGAGGCGCTTACGACATAAGTGAAGTGACATATCCAAGGAATTGAGTTTCAAATACAAGAGACCATGAGTTTTGTTTTTTTGAGTTACGACACGCCCCGGGTTCTCATGCCGGCTTGTTCGGGCCTCAACCGTCGGTTTAGACCTTTTGTTAATAGGAATAAACATCCATCAATTCCACTCAAGCTGTGAAAATACATCGGCTGCTGCAAACCACGCCCCAAATGCACATAATAGTGTACATTTCCTAAAAAATGTTAGTAACGGTGGTAGAACTGTATATGCGAGACCAAATGACACCTACACATCCCTTCCCTACACAAAATGATCCGGCACAGCCAGAGCGCTGTGAGCTGCGAGGGACATTTCAGTGACGCATTTTGCTTTTTCTTTCAAGGAAAGTCCAGTCCCTTAAATTCTAGCTGTTTGAAAGTGGTGGCTCCATAAATACAATGGCAATCGCCAAGGGACCTGTTTTCTAGAATCCATCTCAACTGAAATCAACCCCCCTGACCATTAGGTACAATACCCCTTCACCGCCTATAACAAATGGTCAGGCTCAGTGTTGTCGCTTCGGCAGCTACTTTTGCTCTGTCACTGTTCGGAGCTAATGCTCAGTCGATCACCGAAACAATATGTGCGGGAACCGCTACAACGACGACAGTAGTGGCATGTACTGCTACTGGAGCACTATTAAATCTTGTCACTACTCTAAATGATGCTGGAACTTTACTGTCTAACGGTAATGAAGCTGAAGGTGCCAGCACTTTGACTTCAGCTCTGTCCACAATCGAAAGTTTAGGTACTCTCTCTCCGTGTGATGAGGCTACCCTTGAACAAGCCCTCCAATCTTTGATTAGCGGTCTCGGTACTGACCTTGCCGCGTTTGTCGTAACTCCACCATCTTTAGCCAATCTCAATGCATTTGTCACCGCTTTCGACGCCATTGAGAGCTTAGTCGCAAATTCCGGACTTCCATGCGTCGCTTCTAATACCCTACTGACAGCCCTAGACGGGGTCGGCGGAACTTTAAACACAGTTATTGGTGTTTTCAATCTCGCTGCTGGACTGTTCGGACAGAAAGTGTCTACTGTCACAGCTCCCCCTACCGCGGTTTGTCCTACCACTTCTAGTACACCATTAGTGTGCACAGTGTCTGCAGCACCCCCTCCACCACCTCCAGCATTAAGTGTGACCGAGACTGTCTGTTCGGGAACTGCGACCGTTACCACTGTAGTCGCATGTACCGCCAGTGGTGCCGTGTTGAACTTGGTTACTACCATCAATGATGTGGGTCAACTCGTCAGCAATGGCGACTATGCCGACGCTTCTACCACCTTGACCCAAGCAGTGTCGACCATTCAATCTCTTGGTGATTTGTCGCCTTGTGATGAGTCGACTCTTGAACAAGCCTTGTCGTCGCTTATTAGCGGTCTTTCATCAGATCTTGGTAATTTCGTTACCGAGGGCCTTTCAGCTTCTGATCTTGATGCGATTGTTACTTTGTACGACGCTATAGAGGATCTTATCTCTGGACTTGATTTCCCTTGTGCTATTACCACACCTCTGCTGTCTGTCTTGGAAACCCTGGGAGGTGTTATTAATACTCTGATTGATTTGTATAACACTACTCTTGGTGTCCTTGCTGGCCAGATTTCCACTATTCAGAGTCCTACTGTTAGCTGCAACAGTGCTACTCCCACTGGTCTCAACTGTGCATCGTCGGTCTCCTCTTCGGCTGCTTCCTCGGCTGCAGTTACCAGTGCTCCGGCTGCTTCTATTAGTGTTACAGAGACTGTCTGTTCTGGCACTGCCACAGTCACTACTGTAGTCGCATGTACCGCCAGTGGTGCCGTGTTGAACTTGGTTACTACCATCAATGATGTGGGTCAACTCGTCAGCAATGGCGACTATGCCGACGCTTCTACCACCTTGACCCAAGCAGTGTCGACCATTCAATCTCTTGGTGATTTGTCGCCTTGTGATGAGTCGACTCTTGAACAAGCCTTGTCGTCGCTTATTAGCGGTCTTTCATCAGATCTTGGTAATTTCGTTACCGAGGGCCTTTCAGCTTCTGATCTTGATGCGATTGTTACTTTGTACGACGCTATAGAGGATCTTATCTCTGGACTTGATTTCCCTTGTGCTATTACCACACCTCTGCTGTCTGTCTTGGAAACCCTGGGAGGTGTTATTAATACTCTGATTGATTTGTATAACACTACTCTTGGTGTCCTTGCTGGCCAGATTTCCACTATTCAGAGTCCTACTGTTAGCTGCAACAGTGCTACTCCCACTGGTCTCAACTGTGCATCGTCGGTCTCCTCTTCAGCTGCATCTTCCTCAGCTGCATCTTCTTCAGCTGCATCTTCCTCAGCTGCTTCTTCGTCAGCTGCATCTTCTTCAGCTGCTTCTTCTTCAGCTGCATCTTCTTCAGCTGCTTCTTCTTCAGCTGCATCTTCTTCAGCTGCTTCTTCTTCAGCTGCTTCTTCGTCAGCTGCTTCTTCCTCAGCTGCTTCTTCTTCAGCTGCTTCTTCTTCAGCTGCTTCTTCTTCAGCTGCTTCTTCGTCAGCTGCTTCTTCGTCAGCTGCTTCTCCGTCAGCTGCTTCTTCTTCAGCTGCTTCTTCGTCAGCTGCTTCTTCGGCCGCTGTTACTAGTGGTCCTTCGGCTTCCATCAGTGTTACCGAGACTGTTTGCTCTGGCACTGCAACTGTCACTACAGTTGTTCCTTGTACTGCTAGTGGCGCTGTGTTGAATTTAGTCACTACTATCAATGACGTTGGTGATCTTCTCAGCAACGGAGACTACACTGATGCTTCGAACGCGTTGACTCAAGCTCTAAGTACTGTTGAGTCTCTTGGTGATCTGTCTCCTTGTGATGAGTCGACTCTTGAACAAGCCTTGTCGTCGCTTATTAGCGGTCTTTCATCAGATCTTGGTAATTTCATTACCGAAGGACTTTCGGCCTCTGATCTTGATGCTATTGTTACTTTGTACGACGCTTTGGAGAATTTGATTTCTGACCTCGGACTTCCTTGTGCGTTGACGAATCCGTTGTTAGGCCTTCTTGAGACTTTGGCTGGCGTTGTTAATACTCTGATTACGTTGTACAACACCACACTCGGCTTACTTGCAGGCCAAATTTCTACTATTCAAGATCCTACTGTCAGTTGTAACTCTGCCAGTGCTACGGGTTTGACATGTACAGCTTCTTCGGCAGTCTCTTCGTCAGCTGCGTCTTCGGGTGCTTCGTCTACAGCTTCGTCTGCAGCTTCTTCTTCAGCTGCATCTTCTTCAGCTGTTTCTTCGTCAGCTGCTTCTTCTTCAGCTGCATCTTCTTCAGCTGCATCTTCTTCAGCGGCTTCTTCCTCAGCTGCATCTTCCTCAGCTGCTTCTTCGTCAGCTGCTTCTTCTTCAGCTGCTTCTTCCTCAGCTGCTTCTTCGTCAGCTGCTTCTTCGTCAGCTGCTTCTTCTTCAGCGGCTTCTTCTTCAGCTGCATCTTCTTCAGCTGCTTCTTCAGCTGCTTCTTCGGCCGCTGTTACTAGTGGTCCTTCGGCTTCCATCAGTGTTACCGAGACTGTTTGCTCTGGCACTGCAACTGTCACTACAGTTGTTCCTTGTACTGCTAGTGGCGCTGTGTTGAATTTAGTCACTACTATCAATGACGTTGGTGATCTTCTCAGCAACGGAGACTACACTGATGCTTCGAACGCGTTGACTCAAGCTCTAAGTACTGTTGAGTCTCTTGGTGATCTGTCTCCTTGTGATGAGTCGACTCTTGAACAAGCCTTGTCGTCGCTTATTAGCGGTCTTTCATCAGATCTTGGTAACTTCATTACCGAAGGACTTTCGGCCTCTGATCTTGATGCTATTGTTACTTTGTACGACGCTTTGGAGAATTTAATTTCTGACCTCGGACTTCCTTGTGCGTTGACGAATCCACTGTTGGACCTTCTTGAGACTTTGGCTGGCGTTGTTAATACTCTGATTACGTTGTACAACACCACACTCGGTTTACTTGCAGGCCAAATTTCTACTATTCAAGATCCTACTGCCAGTTGTAACTCTGCCAGTGCTACGGGTTTGACATGTACAGCTTCTTCGGCAGTCTCTTCGTCTGCTTCGTCAGCTGCGTCTTCGGGTGCTTCGTCTACAGCTTCGTCTGCAGCTGCTTCTTCTTCAGCTGCTTCTTCGTCAGCTGTTTCTTCGTCAGCTGCTTCTTCTTCAGCTGCTTCTTCTTCAGCTGCATCTTCTTCAGCTGCATCTTCTTCAGCTGCTTCTTCTTCAGCTGCTTCTTCTTCAGCTGCTTCTTCTTCAGCTGCTTCTTCGTCAGCTGCTTCTTCGTCAGCTGCTTCTTCTTCAGCTGCATCTTCTTCAGCTGCATCTTCTTCAGCTGCATCTTCTTCAGCGGCTTCTTCTTCAGCGGCTTCTTCCTCAGCTGCTTCTTCTTCAGCTGCTTCTTCGGCCGCTGTTACTAGTGGTCCTTCGGCTTCCATCAGTGTTACCGAGACTGTTTGCTCGGGCACTGCAACTGCCACTACAGTTGTTCCTTGTACTGCTAGTGGCGCTGTGTTGAATTTAGTCACTACTATCAATGACGTTGGTGATCTTCTCAGCAACGGAGACTACACTGATGCTTCGAACGCGTTGACTCAAGCTCTAAGTACTGTTGAGTCTCTTGGTGATCTGTCTCCTTGTGATGAGTCGACTCTTGAACAAGCCTTGTCGTCGCTTATTAGCGGTCTTTCATCAGATCTTGGTAACTTCATTACCGAAGGACTTTCGGCCTCTGATCTTGATGCTATTGTTACTTTGTACGACGCTTTGGAGAATTTAATTTCTGACCTCGGACTTCCTTGTGCGTTGACGAATCCACTGTTGGACCTTCTTGAGACTTTGGCTGGCGTTGTTAATACTCTGATTACGTTGTACAACACCACACTCGGTTTACTTGCAGGCCAAATTTCTACTATTCAAGATCCTACTGTCAGTTGTAACTCTGCCAGTGCTACGGGTTTGACATGTACAGCTTCTTCGGCAGTCTCTTCGTCTGCTTCGTCTGCAGCTTCTTCGGGTGCTTCATCTGGTGCTTCCTCGGCTGCTTCATCGGCTGCGTCTTCGTCAGCTACTTCATCGGCTGCTTCATCTGGTGCATCTTCGTCAGCTGCGTCGTCAGCTGCCTCTTCGGCTGCCTCTTCTTCAGCTGCTTCATCTGCTGCTTCTTCGTCAGCTGCGTCGTCAGCTGCTTCGAGTGCTGCATCATCTGCCCCTTCGTCTGCTTCGTCAGCAGCATCATCTGCCTCTTCGTCAGCTGCTTCTTCGGGTGCTTCATCTGCTGCTTCTTCGTCAGCTGCGTCGTCAGCTACTTCGTCTGCTGCATCATCTGGCTCTTCCTCAGTTACTTCTTCAGCTGCTTCATCTGGTGCTTCTTCGTCAACTGCGTCGTCAACTGCTTCTTCGGCTGCTTCATCTGGTGCTTCTTCGTCAGCTGAGTCGTCAACTGCTTCTTCGGCTGCTTCATCTGGTGCTTCTTCGTCAGCTGCATCGTCAACTGCTTCTTCGGCTGCTTCATCCACTGCGTCGTCTGTTTCTTCGGGTGCGTCTTCGTCTTCTGCGTCCTCTGCTGTATCATCCGCTGCCTCATCTGCTGCCTCATCTGCTGCTTCGTCTGCCGCCTCATCTGCTGCTTCGTCGGCTGCTTCTTCGGCAACCTCGTCGGCCGCTTCGTCGGCTGCATCTTCAGCAGCTTCTTCAGCTGAATCATCAGCTGCTTCATCTACTGCCTCGTCAGCTGCTTCTTCAGGTGTCTCGTCTGCTGCCTCATCTGCTGCTTCCTCTGTCCTTTCATCGGCCGTTTCTTCAGGAACGTCTTTGGCTTCTGTTGTGAGCTCGGCTGCTTCTTCTAGTGCTGGTCCTACATTAGCTTGTAGAGATTGTCCTAACGGTGGTTCCAGTGTCTCTTCTGGAGCATCGTCAGCTGCTTCTTCCGGAGCTTCTTCTGCTGCTTCCTCGGGAGCATCTTCCGCCGCTGCTTCATCTGCCGCTTCGTCGGGAGCTTCCTCTGCCACTGCTTCTTCAGCTGCTTCCTCGGGAGCATCTTCCGCCGCTGCTTCATCTGCCGCTTCGTCGGGAGCTTCCTCTGCCACTGCTTCTTCAGCTGCTTCCTCGGGAGCATCTTCCGCCGCCGCTTCATCTGCTGCTTCGTCGGGAGCTTCCTCTGCCACCGCTTCTTCTGCTGCTTCATCAGGAGTGTCATCTACTGTGTCGTCTGCTATTTCATCTGCAGCTTCAATTTCGTCTGGTGTTTCATCAACTGCCTTAGGAGCATCATCGTCCGGTGTTTCCTCAGCTGTTCGTTCCTCAAGTGGTATCTCGTCCACGTTCAGCCGAGCCCCCTTCTCTTTCGCAAACAGTACTACTTCTAGTGCTACAGGTAGCTCTCTGGCTTCATCATCTAGTATACTTGCCTCTTCGACTGCTATTAGCTCAGCTGGTACGAGTTCTGCTGCACCGAGTAGTTCGGCCACTGTTGTTTCTTCGTCATCTGCTCTTGTTAGCAGTGGGGCTTCGTCTGGTTCTGCAGCTTCGACTGGCATTTCATCCGGTGCCAGCTCTCAGTCATCTAGTGGTTCAGCTTCAGCTTCTTCCTCTTCTGGTTCTGGTTCTAGTTCTGCATCAGCTTCTGCCTCTGCCACTGGTTCTGCTAGTTCTGCTCCCGGTTCTGGGTCAGCCTCTAGTTCAGCTTCTTCTTCCGGTTCTGTGTCAGCCTCTAATTCTGTTTCAGCTTTTAGTTCAACTTCTGCTGCTGGTTCTGCGTCAGCATCTGGCTCTGCTTCTAGTTCTGCTTCTAGTTCTGCCTCAGTTTCATCGGTACCGTCTTCTTCTAGTTCTGGGCCTACTTTGGCTTGTCGAGACTGTCCAAACGGTGGTACCAGTTCGGCTGCTGGCTCTCAGTCATCTTCTGCTTCTGTAACTACTTCTGCTATCGGAGGTAATGGAAGTCATAGCTCGTCCAGCTTTATCTCCTCTGAAACTGGTGTATTGAGTTCTACGTTCGCCACATCTGCTTCAGCGGGCTCTAACAATGGAGGCACGTCGACAAGTAATACTGCTGGTGGCGAACCAACATTGAGTTGCAGAGACTGTCCCAACGGAGGCAATGGAAATGGGAATGGATCAGGAAACGGCTCTGGTAATGGTAACGGATCCGGTAATGGATCTGGATCTGGACCTGGTAACGGCTCAGGTTCCGGTGGCTCAGGTAATGGTTCTGGTAATGGTAACGGATCCGGTAATGGATCTGGATCTGGACCTGGTAACGGCTCAGGTTCTGGTGGCTCAGGCAATGGATCTGGATCTGGTAACGGTTCTGGATCAGGCTCAGGTTCTGGTAATGGCTCAGGCAATGGATCTGGATCTGGTAACGGTTCTGGATCAGGCTCAGGTTCTGGTAATGGCTCAGGCAATGGATCTGGATCTGGTAATGGCTCAAGCAATGGATCTGGATCTGGTAACGGCTCAGGTACCGGTGGCTCAGGTAATGGCTCTGGCTCTGGCTCTGGCTCTGGCTCTGGCTCTGGCTCTGGCTCTGGCTCTGGCTCTGGCTCTGGCTCTGGCTCTGGCTCTGGCTCTGGCTCTGGCTCTGGCTCTGGCTCTGGCTCT
>JAKTSR010000149.1:0-31769 GCA_030580325.1 Sugiyamaella sp. yHKS617 | reverse complement strand
GCCCCGGACCCCGCTGTGCTCGCTTCGCGAGCGCAACTCCCGGGAGTCGGGCCGGTACCGGCCAAAGGCTCGCGAAGCGAGCACAGCGGGGTCCGGGGCAGCGCCCCGGCTGCCGGAAGCGGCGAGCGCCTGAAGAGAAGAGGTCGCGACGTGCGTGTATTGCGGTGCTATAAGTTAAGGTGGATGAGGAGCATGAGAATGAGAATGAGCATGCAGGTCCTGGCGGGCTGGCGCGCGAGATGGGCGCTACAGCTTACTCCCTGGGGACGTGGCGGTTGGCCTTCTCGTTCCAGAAGAGGGTCTTGTCGCCGTCGCCCCAGAAGTACTTCTTGTTTCTGACGTTCTGGAAGAGGAACTCGGTGGGCATGTCCTCGTCGGGAATGTGCGAGTTGTGTTCACGGTGCTCGGCGTGCTCCTTCTCAATGTAGTACGAGTTGATGCCCGAGGCAATTAGGGCAGGAATGCACACCCAAATGGAGATGTTCTTCCAGAGCCCGAACGTGGACTTGGCGTGGTGCTTGGTGCCCTCGTAGGTCTTCTGGAACTCCTCGGCCTTGGCTGGGTTGGGCACGAACCGCTTGTTCTGGTACACAGGGGCAGCGGCCTCGGTGCTGGCGAAACGGCGGGCGGCTCCGCTCATAGAACGGGCCGCGGCGCTGGGCTTAGTAGCAAGTCTGAGCATTGTCTCGTGTAATTGTTCGCAACGACAGTTGGCACTTGAAAAATCAGATGTCGAAGTGTGTCGATTCACAAGTTCCAGATGAGCTGATGATTTTGTTCCTTTTCGGTCTCCATGCCCTGCCATTGGTGGTTGCCCACCCTAGCCCTGGCCGCGTTTTTCGGCTGGAGATGCAGGGTCCGTCTCAGGGGAGGGGGACATGCCTCCGGCGGTTGGGGCTCCGCCCCAAACCCCGTGGCTCCTCGAGCGGACGCTCGAGGAGGGGCGCCGTTTTGCTGCTGGCTCCGCTGGATAGGGTGGCCCGGAGGGGACTCTGCGTGCGCGTGAAGCGGTAGCGCGGCCACTGGGAGGGGCCCTCCTCGAGCAGAGCGAGAGGAGAGGCCCAACCGCCGGAGGCAGCCCCTCCCCGAGCCGGAATAGAACAGCCAGGGTCCTGGATCAGGGTCCTAGAGCAGGGTCCTGGAGCAGGGTCCTGGAGCAGGGTCCTGGCTACAGACGATCTATAGTGGAATGTATGGCAGCAGTATATGCTACTAACGAATCTCGGACCTCGCCGGGATGGCTTCGCGACAGGAGGGTAGAACCCCTTTTCTGAGAGGGAAGAGGCCTGTTGCAGATATGTGTATATCATAAATTCTATTGGTATCCTCTTTATGGCCTGAAAACTCGTCGGGCCCTCTCTACAGGCCCCAAACAGACTGAGCACTGCTACTATCTGCTAGGTTGCGATGAACCTCTCTACGTGTAGTTGTTGTTCACTGGGTGCCGTCAAATGAACTGGAAAATGGACTGGAACAGAAAGACAACTCTAGCCGTCAGAACTCAGCCATGTGCCGGTTGTTTATGTCGGAGGATCGTTGTATCTGACTGGCATGGATCCGCTGGCCCTGCATGAAGATTGTCAGTTCTCTGCACGGTCATGCATGACGGTTACCCCTGAGTAAACTGCTTAAGGAGGGGCAGAGTATCTCCCAGAAATCATCATCCATGAAAGCAACAAGGACGAAATTTGGTCAGTAGAGGGCCCTTTTTGTGTTCAAGCAGCAAGGTATTCAAGCTCGATGAATTCCCGCCAGCCAGGCTGTAGTCTCAACAAGCACTCTTTGAAAGCCAACCCGAAATATCAAATCTGCTGGTCTGTGCTGGGTTGGTGGACTCGTGTATGCCATCCAGGGATTTTCAGTCGGTCAATGAGATGGACTGTGAATTAAGAGAAATTTGGAAATACTTAAGTTAAAATATGGAAGCCGGGAGTGTTGACGTTAGTACTAAGGCAATTGGAGAAGAGTATTTCAACTTATTTTAGGATTTCTGTGCGCGAGTATATCCTATCTGCTTCTCTTCATTGTGTTCTCTTTAAGTCTTACAAAATGTTCTCTTCCATTGGACTCGGGACGGCTTAAGGCTTTTTTGTCTGTCGTTCTTGATCTAGTTGCTAGCGCCATTTGTCTTATGGTACTTCCATCTGACTGATTTTTTTAATAGCCTTCGATCATCGCATTGTTGGATTGTCCATTTGGTTCGCGGTCTGCTTGGCTTTCAAGGCTATCTGGGTTCAACAGCCCGTTGCATGGAGGTCAATGTGTACAGCGCTCTTGTTAATCTTCAGTTTATTATACTTATTCCCCAAGATATAAAGATAGAGAGAGTTATTATGCGGCATCCAGATTCTGTTGGCCAGAAAACTACTGAGAAACCTATGTCTTCAACGCTCATCAGGGTCCATCTAGCTAGAAGTGAAGCGATAAGTAGGTATTTTTACTAGTGTACATAGTCTACGAACGAGTTTCTGAATAATTCGCTGGGCACCTGCTGATCTGTTGATGTGGCACTCACTGCAGTGCCCGGGTCCAACTGCCAGTTGCCGTGGCACAGAACAAATGGTTGCCGTGGCACAGCAGATTTTCGTCTTGCAGTGCTGCGACCCACATGGGCTGTGTTATAGGCGACCCAAATTATTGCAAAAGCACGATACTCTCGAATTATCTTTATGGGCGAGACTGATCCGAGTCTGAAGCATACTTTATTAAGATTGTGGTTGGCACCTTTCGATATATAGAGAGCTGTTGGACTGGAGGATGGCTGTGCCCTTCTAACGTTGTTGAAGGGCTGTGGCACTGGAGTGCCATCCTGCTGTGCCACGGCGTCCTCTCGACCACGTCATACGGATTATGGCACTCCACGATCACTGCCACAATCCATAATAATATAGAAGATTTAGTACAGGACCGTGATTTTGGGCCAGTTTGTGTCGAAAGACCATCACCAGCTCCCTGGATAGCTCTCTATAACCCGGTTCAGGTTAGGGACCAATTCTCAGGGGGATCGGCAGCGTCCGAGCCAACTCCTCTCGCTCAAACCAGCCATGGCCCAGGGCGGCCCAGGGCGGCCCCTAACGAACACCTGCCCGCGCCAACGCTGCTCGCGAAGCGAGCACAACGGGGTCTGGGGCCGCGCCCCAGCCCCGCCGGAGGCGGAGCACCCTACCTCCGGCGGCCAGGCTGCTGCCCCAGATCCCGCTGAGCACACCGCACGCTTGATGAGCACGACCGATGGCCCAGAGAGCACCGCAGCGCGGGCGGCGGGCACGGGCCAATCAGAGACGGCCATGCAGTTGGGAGCTGGGAGCCAGTCAACGTTCCAGTAGGCGCGTGGAGTGGGAAAAATGTAGCGGGTGTTTTTGCGAGCCCTTGCCCAGAAGCAGTGGCCGGGGCTAAGAAATTCTCACTGACATTTTCGTCTGGTTTACTCTTTTTCTTCCTACACATTGTCTTGTTGTCTCCGTTTCTTGACACTCCGTTAGCAAGTAAAAGTCAACTCCAAAAGAAGAAACACAAGAAAAGAAAAAATGTTTCGATCTGTCTTGCAACAATCGACTCGTCGTGCTGGTCTTGCCGCCGCCAGAAGAATTGCTCCTGTAAGTTTGTCACTTCGTTTTGGACAGGCCGGTGTCGGTCGCTCATGCTGGGCCAATTGCGCTCGCGTCTGGGTTTCGCTCCAACACAGTCGTCTGGATGGTCAATTGGCCCGGTCATTGGCACATTGGCGGATGCTCTGGCTGCTGGAGAGCCAGTGTGGCTCGCTGGTTCAATGCTGGTGGAATGCTAACTAGCTAGGTTTCTCGTGTGAGCGCTCGTGCTTACGCCAAGGCTGCTCCCACTGAGGTCTCCTCCATCCTTGAGGAGCGCATCCGCGGTGTCTCTGGCGAGGCCAACCTTAACGAGACTGGTCGTGTTCTTTCCATTGGGTAAGTTTGGACGCTTTCATCCTCGGCTCGCTGGCCCTCATCAGCTCCGGCTCAGAACATCCGTTTTGTACCGCTTTTTCGCCCGCTCCTACCACCACCGGCCCCCGCTGCCCCTCCGCCCCCTCGAACAACCCTACTCTGTCTCGAACGCCCATTTTTCACCCCGTCGTCGACCCAGCTCTTCCGGACCGCTGCCCTCGGACACTCCCAACTCTGGAATTTTCCAGCCCTAACCCGTAACCTCTGGCCGGCAGTTTGGGAGTCTGATTGGCTGGCAGCCGCGACCAGCGCCGGGTCTAGGGTTACATGTTCTCCAGGGGCCGTGAACCTGAGTTCGCGACGCTCTGTGTGTGCTGGGAGAGGGTGTTTCGGTGGGCTCGGGCTGCTGGCGCTGAGACGGGGCGGGTGTGCCTCCGGCGGTTGGGGCTGCGCCCCAAACCCCCCGGCTCCTGCTTCGCAGGAGGCCACTCCCGGGACCGGAGGGGACTGGCGGTCCAATGAGCCGACCGGCCTTGGTGCAGGAGAGGGATTCAGGACGGGCGGACCCCGCATCTCCTCGAGCGGCAGCGAGAGGAGCCGGGGGGTTTGGGGCGCAGCCCCAACCGCCGGAGGCATCCCGCACCCCCGTGACCAACCCGCGGGGCAGAGAGACTAACAGCGCAGTGATGGTGTCGCCCGTGTTTTCGGTTTGAACAACATCCAGGCCGAGGAGCTGGTCGAGTTCGCCTCTGGTGTCAAGGGTATGGCTCTTAACTTGGAGGCCGGTCAGGTCGGTATTGTGCTTTTCGGTTCTGATCGTCTTGTCAAGGAGGGTGAGACTGTCAAGAGAACCGGTTCCATTGTCGACGTCCCTGTCGGACCCGAGCTTTTGGGCCGTGTTGTCGATGCCCTTGGTAACCCCATTGATGGTAAGGGTCCTCTTAACGCCAAGGAGAGATACCGTGCTCAGTTGAAGGCTCCTGGTATTCTGCCCCGTCGTTCGGTCCACGAGCCCATGCAGACCGGTCTCAAGGCCGTCGATGCTCTTGTGCCCATTGGTCGTGGTCAGCGTGAGTTGATTATCGGAGATCGTCAAACCGGTAAGACCGCCATTGCCATTGACACTATCCTCAACCAAAAGCCTCTTAATGCCGGCAACGACGAGTCCAAGAAGCTGTACTGTGTGTACGTTGCTGTTGGTCAAAAGAGATCCACTGTTGCCCAATTGTCCCAGACTTTGGAGGCCAACGACGCCCTCAAATACTCGATCATTGTTGCTGCCACTGCTTCGGAGGCCGCTCCTTTGCAATACATTGCTCCCTTCACTGCCTGTGCCATGGGTGAGTGGTTCAGAGACAACGGTAAGCACGCTCTTATCATCTACGACGATTTGTCCAAGCAAGCCGTTGCCTACAGACAAATGTCTCTTTTGTTGAGACGTCCTCCTGGTCGTGAGGCCTACCCCGGTGATGTCTTCTACCTCCACTCTCGTTTGCTCGAGCGTGCTGCCAAGATGTCTGACAAGTTCAAGTCTGGTTCCTTGACCGCCTTGCCTGTCATTGAGACCCAGGGTGGTGATGTGTCTGCTTATATCCCCACCAACGTCATTTCCATTACCGACGGTCAAATCTTCTTGGAGGCTGAGTTGTTCTACAAGGGTATCAGACCCGCCATCAACGTCGGTCTTTCCGTTTCCCGTGTCGGTTCCGCTGCCCAAGTCAAGGCTGTCAAGCAAGTGGCCGGTTCCCTCAAGCTTTTCTTGGCCCAATACCGTGAAGTCGCCGCCTTTGCCCAGTTCGGTTCCGATTTGGACGCCTCCACCAAGCAGACCTTGGCCCGTGGTGAGCGTCTCACCCAATTGCTTACCCAGAAGCAATATTCTCCTCTTGCTGCTGAGGAGCAAGCTCCTCTTATCTTCGCTGGTGTCAACGGTTACCTTGATAACATCCCTGTTTCTGAGATTGCCCGTTTCGAGCAGGAGTTCCTGGCCCACCTCAAGACCAACGAGGCTGACCTCCTCTCCACCATCGCCACCAAGGGCGAGTTCAGCCCCGAGTTGCTCGAGAGACTCAAGAACGTCACCGCCTCTTTCTCCGGCTCTTTCAACTAAGTCCCTCTGTAACCGCGCCTCGCCACTCCTGGCGCTGGATTTAGCATATCATCTCTCTTCGTACATTAAATAAAAATACACGAACTGATCTAATACCTCTTCCCCCTCCGTGCCTCCGGCGGCCGGGGCGCTGCCCCGGACCCCGTGGCTCCTGCTTCGCAGGAGGCAACTCCCTGTGCTCGGGGCCTGCTCTCGGCCGGTGCTCTCTCCGTGCCTCCCGGTGCTCGGGGCCTGCTCTCGGCTGCTGGCGGCGCGGTCGAGAAACCGTGGAGGGGGCGACTCCAGGCCTGCCACGCGGAGCCCTCAACCCGACTCGAGCGCAGCGAGAGGAGCAGCGGGGTCCGGGGCAGCGCCCCGGCCGCCGGAGGCGTCCGTGCGAATCAGTCACCCATCCCCTCCGGTGGCCGCTAGGGGAAGGAGTCTCCTGCACAGCAGGAGCTACGGGGTCTGGGGCAGCGCCCCAGCCCCGCCGGAGGCGGTCAGGATACACAGGGGGCGGTTTATTTGTTCTTCTTGCCGTGGAAGGCATCAAGCTCGGGGCGGATCTGGCGGTCGATGTTGTCGATGACCGCTTTGCGAAAGCCGAGGACGTAGGCCAGTTCGAAGACCACGAAAAACGGCGCCAGCACCAAAGCTTGGACGAGGTTGTCGAGGAGAGCGGGAGCGCGGTGCTCGAACGCGCCGTGGCCGATGAATTGAGCAATCCACGACAGGACGTTGATGCCCACGGCCACCTTCGTGCCGTGTGAGCCTTCGGACTGCATGACATCGGTCAGCTTAACAGTCGCGAGCAGGAGTAGCGGGATAGAGGGAACCCCGAACCATACGTCCAGAAGAGCGTAGAACACGCTATATCCAATGGCAGTGGCCACGCCCAGGTTGAAGTATTTGGCGTATTCAATTGGCAAAGAAGGGAACGCCGTCTCAATCACATCAACAGGTAGCCGGGCCTTGGTTGCAAGCGCGAGGCCCGACAGTAGAATCAGCGGAATACACAGGACATGAATAACCACATTAACCTGATTGTCTAAACGGGCACGTTAGTCAATATATAATTCATTCATCTCGTTCTTCAGTCGTCTCCGCGACTCGAGAGTCTCAACTTACAGTGATACTTCCGGTAGAAAGCAAGTTCTTTTTGCAAGTTCAACGTCATGGTGAAGTGATTTGCGCAGCGAGTAACGACAGCCGTTTGTTGTGCATTTATAGTGCTGCATGACTGCCTGTACCCCACATTCTATTCACGTGGACGGGGTAAAGTGCCTCCGTCGGTACGGGCGGGAGGCGGGAATCGGAACTCATGGCTCGCTCCTCTTGTTTTCTGCGGATGCTGATGGTTTAGATCAGAGGTGACTCCGGTGTGTCACGGACCTCATTCGCTGTGGAGTTTACGACATTTTGTTTTGTGCGACTTGGACCAGATCCGCGCCGAGGTGGTCTATCGTCGGAACTTCTCTTATCCACTCCATATAGTCCATTACGTCTCGCCTTATAATCTGTAGCCCGTCATGAGCGCAGGGGCACGACCGATTTGCGGCTAGAGGATGAAGAGTGCTGATGTCGCTTGTTCATCTGGCAAAAAAGATGCCAAAAAGAATGCTCCGTGCCAGGCTCGAACTGGCGATCTTGGGATTACTTACTTGTGAACAAGCAATCAGATTATGAGACCCACGCTCTACCAACTGAGCCAACGGAGCTAATAACTGAACTTAAATCTGCGCTGTGCCCCGTGGCCGGGTATCATCATTTTCTGCCTTCATTTAACCAGCCCTCCTTTTTGAGTACTATTGCGAAATATGAATCGAAATAGTCGGTATCGGGCCCTCCGTTAATCACCATGCATTTTACTTTCCATATAATGGGAAAGAACGTGTAAAAAATCGTCTAAGACGATGCGCGAGCTGTTTTAGGACCACATTGTCGAATGTTATTCTAGAGCGAGCTCCAAAAAAAACATTGATTATTATCTAGAGCGAGCCATACGCACTGGACCCTCTGCGTGAAGCGTGCTAGTAACTCCCCTGCTAAGCGATAAATTCTACCAGTCTCGAAACCCCCGACCTCGTGCTTATGACAGCACCTCAAGGCGAATCCGTCTCTCTTTAAGCTAAGATAGTACGTTCTCTGCGGAGAATAGCCAGTGGGGTTTTCCCCTGGTCACTGGAGTAAATGCAAAGGTTACTAAAGGTGCTCAGGTCTTCCCCTATTCAGAAAGGAAGGTTCTGGGGAATCCGGTCTATCCAGCGATCATGTTGAAATTACATGAAGGTATAGCCCGAAGGGGGCCAATAATCGGAAAGTCCTTCTGTTTAATGAAAGTATGGGAATATTTTATAATATTGTTGTATATTAGTTAGAGGACTCTAATATTGATTAATATTATTATTATCGTGACAGCACTTAGACCTCTATCATTTCCTGGTATGTGAATGGGTTGTAAGACCTCAGTGCCGAAGGGTTTTCCCCCTGTTCAGGAGCATAGCTCCTGGGGAATCCGGCCCGCCACAATATGCGAAACCATCAATATGCATAGTAAACAGTCTGTAATCAGGCCAATAAGCGACAACAGTCCTACTAGGACGACTGACTTATAGTTGTATAGGACTTTAATATTGATACATTATTATTAGAGGTCTATCAGTCAGGGGCGAAAGCTCGGCTAGCTACAAATCATACTCGGATAAGACAGATAAAACTAACGATATTTTAAATAGCATTACTGAAAGTAGAACAGAGTATATCTATACTGTTACTGACCATCAGAGAGCGATTCTGGGTAACTTCAACCGAAGTAAACAGCCTACAATGAGTCCTCCTAGGTTAAATTCGTCAGGACGAGCTATGTGCTGTACACAGATCGAGATTATTATGTAACCATCTACTGACCTCAAGTGTTTCTTGATACCGAAAATTTATTTTTTCAACTGACGAATTCTTCCTGCTGGGTGAATAAGTGTAAGCCACTATGATGAAGGGTCGTCTCCTAAAGACTGCACAAAGTATGGAAACGAGTCAGGGACATGTTTATGCCAGTTATATGTCTCATAGGAAGATTTAGTATTACTTCAAAGTTTTGCCAAGATCTATTTGCTCTAGCCGTATAATGCCGTGAGATCTGTCTTCTGTTTGAGACCGGACTCTGTCCAGCCTCTTAGAACAATTTATCTGTAGTCAGGGGGAAGAGAACAATTATTATTAAGGTAGAGCTAGTACAATTATAATTAGTTAGAACTTTTCCGTTGTGCCACTTCCTGAGAGTTCCTGGTGGAGTTGGCTGGCTGCAAACTTTCGATTGGGGATTGTCGGTTGCAATAGGCTGCCATCAGCATCTTGAATGAGAGCCAGAAAGTCTCGATCAAAGCAAGATTTGGCGCCATGTTGCTAGACTGTCGACCGCAATCAGTAGAGTAAGTACCAGTGGTGGGTTCCGGGCCAGGTTAGGGAGTAGGAAGTGGCAACTAGGAGGTAGTAGTTCTAAACAAATAGGGACTTGACTTTGTGCTTGAGAAGCTTGAAGTCATCTCTGGCTCTAGTAATCTTGTATTTCATCTTGGTAAGTGAGAAGATCTTCTTAGAGTTAATCTTGGAGTCCTTGATAGGGATCTCGTGGTAGAGGGTAGTAATTTCAGACCAGATACTTTCATTGTCAAGTGAGGAAGTGAATAGTTTTTCATCTTCACAGTAGAAGCTGCAATCATCAGACTGAACAGGTTCTTCGTCATACTCCTCAGGGATGTACTCAGCAATGTGAGAGTAGGAGATGTCTTCTTCGTTGGCCAACTCAAGAGGGAGGGGCTTGAAGAAGATAGGATTGGTAGCTTCGGGGATCATAATATCAGAACCCTTAGCTTTGTTAATTCGCAAGGGAGCAATGACAGGTAGAAAGTCCAAGCTCACAGGCTCGCAGGGATCAACAGGGGAGCATTCGAACAGGAGTTCATCGAACAATTGGTTCATGATGAATTCTTGAGAAGTCATAGTAAAAAATCAGAGAGCAGTAGAGATTCGCAGATAGAGTGCTTGTAGTGCTTGTGCTTGTAGAAGATAAAGAGGAAAAGAAGAACCGGGTGGTGAGCACCCCATTTTATATTCTATCTGGCTCAAATGTTATGGAGGTGGATATTCCCAATTTGAATAATATTATTTCACATGTTCGTTATGGAGGTGGTCTAGTCTCGCTTGGGTCTAAAGTTATGGAGGTAGAATTGTTATGGGAGTGGCGATCCATGCATACGGCGCGCGCGCAGCCTATGCAGGGTGAGGTCGAAAGACAGGATAAGAGTGTGGAACCCGGGTTCCCAGACGATAGGTTGTTATCCGTGGTAAATACATCAGAGAGCAATAATAGCTCATCAAGATACATAACCAAGATTATTATTAACAAGCAAAGGGCCGTGTATTGGCCAGAATCGATTTTACACGCAGTGCAGGTGTCAAGGGTCAGGGGTAGTCGCATAATCCTAGTACAGATAATCTCACTCACTGTATGTGGCATATGACAATCCCCACGAGGCTCGAAAATAGTTTGAAAGTTGCTATTTGGTACTGAGTATTCTGAAGGAATACATGTTGTATATCCTCATTCTGAGAGACCCCTCCCTCCCGTACTGGACACAGTCCATCTTACCCCAGGAGTACGGACCTAAATTAAGCGGCACGAGCAGAGTGGCAGCGCACTAGTCACAAAGATCGTCGCGCAGACAGATTATGCGAGAGACTGATTATGCGTACCCTGTGCGTTGACCAAAGCGCGCAGCTCCCGCATCTTGCCTCCGTAGCCTCTCCAATGTTTCAGTGCTGAGATGGTATGACAACTTATACAGCTTGAGCAGCTGTCTTATTTGGAGGGGTCAACACGATCAAAAGCTTCTCTGCTGTAAACTGGCGCTCCCCCGTACTCTGGCCCCCATTTTCCAGCTTGGGCTAGGAAACTGGTCCATGTGCATAGACTTGCAGGATCGCCACTCCCATAACATATGCAGGTTCTACCCCCATAACTTTAGACCCAAGCGAGACTAGACCACCTCCATAACGAACATGTGAAATAATATTATTCAAATTGGGAATATCCACCTCCATAACATTTGAGCCAGATGGAATATAAAATGGGGTGCTCACCACCCGGTTCTTCTTTTCCTCTTTATCTTCTACAAGCACAAGCACTACAAGAACTCTATCTGCGAATCTCTACTGCTCTCTGATTTTTTACTATGACTTCTCAAGAATTCATCATGAACCAATTGTTCGATGAACTCCTGTTCGAATGCACCCCTGTTGATCCCTGCGAGCCTGTGAGCTTGGACTTTCTACCCGTCATTGCTCCCTTGCGAATCAACAAAGCTAAGGGTTCTGGTATTATGATCCCCGAAGCTACCAATCCTATCTTCTTCAAGCCCCTCCCTCTTGAGTTGGCCAACGAAGAAGACATCTCCTACTCTCACATTGCTGAGTACATCCCTGAGGAGTATGACGAAGAACCTGTTCAGTCTGATGATTGCAGCTTCTACTGTGAAGATGAAAAACTATTCACTTCCTCACTTGACAATGAAAGTATCTGGTCTGAAATTACTACCCTCTACCACGAGATCCCTATCAAGGACTCCAAGATTAACTCTAAGAAGATCTTCTCACTTACCAAGATGAAATACAAGATTACTAGAGCCAGAGATGACTTCAAGCTTCTTAAGCACAAAGTCAAGTCCCTATTTGTTTAGAACTACTACCTCCTAGTTGCCACTTCCTACTCCCGAACCTGGCCCGGAACCCACCACTGGCACTTACTCTACTGATTGCGGTCGACAGTCTAGCAACATGGCGCCAAATCTTGCTTTGATCGAGACTTTCTGGCTCTCATTCAAGATGCTGACGGCAGCCTATTGCAACAGACAATCCCCAATCGAAAGTTTGCAGCCAGGCAACTCCACCAGGAACACTCAGGAAGTGGCACAACGGAAAAGTTCTAACTAATTATAATTGTACTAGCTCTACCTTAATAATAATTGTTCTCTCCCCCCTGACTACAGATAAATTGTTCTATGAGGCTGGACAAAGTCCAGTCTCATAGCCGTAAACTTAGATCAGAATTATGGAACTCTTTGTACAAGTGCGACTGGTAGATAACGCTTCTAGACAGCTCTCACTGCGCTCGAGTGGGGCCACCCTGCGACGCCTCCGGCGACCGGCGCCCCCCGGGCCCTGCTGTGCTCGCTGCACTCGCTGCGCTATTCCCGGGAAGGGGCTCGACTCGAGCGAAGCGAGAGGAGCAGCGGGGTCCGGGCAGTGCCCCGGCCGCCGGAGGCGGGGTTTTGGGTCTGCGCGTGACTTGTCGAATGCATCCTCCTTAAACTTCGGCAAGTCACCCGGTTCTCCACCAGCTAGAGAACTGTTCATAGAATAAAATAAGAAATGAATGATAATAATATATGCCATTTTGGGCCGCTGCGGGCCGTGAAGATAATAGTTAGCTTGAGTGGTGAACGTAAACGAAGAGAAGCGATATACACAAGCAAAAACAAGAGCAACAAAGAAAACAAAAAAAGCAATCAGTCAGCCTTCAGAAAGGGTTAATGGCACGAACTGTGATGCACGGCAGACCTTTGCCGACCTCGGCGCGAATGAGAACAGGGACGTGCTGCAACACTCTAATCTCTTGGATATAATTATCTCCTTCCACACGAGTTGTAACGCCTTCCAGATAAGCTTCCAGAGCACGGTTTTGCTCGCCGGCACTGGCAGTGCTACTGTGCATCTCACTCAACGACGAAGTCCGCTGTGGACCTCGGTCGTGGGTATCACCGGCTCTGGGCGACGACGGAAGACTCTTGGAGCCGTCTTCGGTTGCTCCAAGAAGATCATGGCCAGATGGGCCACCAATAGTGGGATTGCTCACAGAGGCTGAAGCAGTGGCAGCTTCAACTGCCAATTTTGAAATGGCCTTAGTGATGGTTTCAGTCTGTTCGGTAGCGGCAGCGGCCTGGGCAGTGGCAGAGTCGGCAGTTGAAGAGTGGTATTTAGCCGACAATTGCGAAGCAGGCAGGTTGCGCTCGTCTTCAGGAATAAACTTGGCCGAGTCGACGCCCTTTTCCCAAAATAGCTCTAGCAGGCGAGTGGATTTGTGAAACTCGGCTTTGACCAGTGGCAGCTGGTCACCATGAACACGCTTCTCGATTCCGAACTCAGGAATCAAAACGTCAAAAGCAGACTCGTACACTTGGATGACTATCGAGTCACGAATCAATTGGCCTGTAGAAGCAGACAGTCCTTCAATGACCTGACACAGGAACAGGTGAATAGATTGTTCCTGGGCGTTCTTCGCAGAGTCTTTTTTGAAGTTGCAGTAATCAGCAGCGGTAGCTAGTGCCGCCAGGTCTTCATTGTACTCCACTCCAGATATGATAGACTTGACTTGTCGGTGGACAATCAAGTCCGCATATCTCCGCAATGGAGCGTTGAAATGAGTATACAGAGGCACATTTAACCAGTAATGGCCATGACTGTATACATCATCAACCTTGCCCGCAACGAAATACTTGGCCTTGTTCATACACTTGTACAGAAGTGTTTCCAGGGCTTTGCGCACTTCATCCGACTCAATCTTGAACAGACTCTTCTGGAGTCCAGCCGACGAACTAGCGTCAATGTCAATCCCCAGGCTTCGAACAAGTGTAGCGAATGACTCCAGTTTGGACAATATCGGCTCAGAGTGGCGGCGGAGGAATGCCCGTGACGACAAGACGGCATAAAGTTTCTGGGCTATAGCCGCGTTCACCTTGATATTGATCTCGTCAAACAGTTGATAGGACTGCTGGCCGTCAAACAGGTTGGCCGTCACCTTGACACTGTCTTCTTCCAGAAAGTTGAGCAAGCCAAGAATGGGTGCTTCTTGAATACCTGAAGAAGACGGCTCTTCCAAACGCTGCTTGCGGAATCGCAACGACAGAAGCTGCAATGTTTTGATATAATTGGCTACTCCCTGCGATACAGCAGACTCGTCATTATTAGAGATAATATCCTCCACAATATCATAACTGATCTTCTGTTTGGGTCTGATGAGACCCTGACAAATGACCGTGTCAACCACATCAAACGAACTGGTGTCAATATCAAATATAACACTGATGGTAGGGCTTGTTTTGCCTAGAGCGAAAGAGGCAGTTTTCAAAAACTCGGGAGGGAATATATGGATATCGCGTTGTTTCAAAAACACAGCTGAACCTCGCTTCTTGGCCTCGCGATCAAGAGGTGAGTTCTCCTTACAGTAATGAGTGACGTCGGAAATATGAATGCCCAAGGTAATACGGTCGTCTGACACTTTTTTAATATGAATGGCTTGATCTGTCAACTGCTCATTGGAGGAAAAAGCCATCACAAATTCAGAGGTAAAGTCACGGTTGTTGGGGAATGCAGATGCAATTTTGCTCTCGTCTTTAAATTCCGCTGCATATTGCTCTTCGACAGCAGGAACCACTTTCTGCACAGACTCGGAAAACTTCTGTGAGCTGAAGTTATTATCCCGGAGAATGGCCTCGATTTGAATGTCGGTACTGTCAGACTGTCCCAGTTCTTCCACCAAAGTACCAAAAGGATGCAACGAGGTGATCGGCCATCTCTTGATGGATGCAACAAATGTTCTATTAGCATAATGTTCATGACGCTCCACAAAATCCTTGGGTGCTTGTTCAGTAGGAATGGCGATTAATGGGACTCTCTTATCAGTTGGTTTGAACCACACGATCTTGGGTTTGTTGAGTTCTTCGTTGGTATTGGTGTTGCTACGATGGTGGTCTTTCTTTTCAGCCTGCTTATCCTTGGTAGCTTGTGACGATGGTCTTAGCAGTCCTAGTGTACCGCTGAACATCTGGCCTGGGATTCGTTCAATGACAGCCACAACGTGTCCAGCGTACAGAGGCTTGATTTCGTCGCTCAGCTCTTCTTCTTCGGCCAACAGCAGACTCTGTCCTTCCACTTCTACGTCGTCGTTCTTCTTCTGGGTTGGCCGTTGCTTCAAACTTCCTTTACGACGCAGTCCAGTAGCGCCTCCTGAGCCGCCGTCGCCAGAGCCACCACTGCCACCAGCTCCACCAGTGCTGTTGTCATTTATATTATCGTCAATATCACCACTACCAGTAGTCACATCCGAGAACATAGACGCATCGCGGCGCTTCTTCTTCTCTTCTTTTTCTTTTTTCGAGCCCCATACCTCGTCGACTTCAAGCAGCTCTACAGCCACTAAATCGCCTTCAAGGGCCCGGTTTCGGTCTTTGGATCCGCAAATAAAAATATCCGCATCCAACAGACCGTCTGTTGAAACATAAGCGTCAGAGCGGTTTTTGCGATTGACTCGCAATATACCAGCCACAAGCCGGCCCTCTTCCAACAGTCCAGGAAGTGAGGCTTGTGGCAGGTAAGGGGCAAACAGCGACTTTCTAGCCTGTCCTTGGCCGCCGCCCTGGCCGCCTTGGCCCTGACCAGGGTACATGGAATATGCATTCAATGAGGAAATCGAAGAATTGTACGACCCTCTAGGACGGTGACTAGGAATGAATTGGTTGGTAGGAGGTGCAAGCATGCCACCAGATACCGAGGGACCGCCGCCCAAACCAAATGCAGAACCGGCATTAACATCGCCATAGCTTCCGGCTCCGCCACTGGGCTGGTTGCGCCAGTTGGTATCGAAGTTTCTCGAGCCCGAGCGCTGGTGCTGGTGGCCACCGCTCCCGCTGATAGAGCCTCGTCTCTCGCCAGAATACTCGGAACTGCCGCTGGTGCTGCTGCCGCCGGCACCAGACTCATTCTTTGCTGGAAACTGGAATCCTCGCGATGCGCCGCCGCTACCACTGCTGCCGTTGTTGTTCTGCATGCTCTGGCTTCTTCCATGGCCCTTATATCCGACACTACTGCCAGCGCCATCGGAGCTGGTTCCAGCGGCATTTTTGTCAGGTGAAGAGGGGAATTTAAAACTCGGAGGCGGCATTGAACTCTTTATTGGCGACAATCCTGGCGGTGACGAAGTTGACGAAGAGCCTGTAGCGGCGTCAGCAGCACTGATATTAGCGCTCTGTCTCTTGGCTTGTACTAGAGCAGCTGCCTTTTTAGCATCAGCCAGTGCTAACGAATGCCGTCTGGCATGACCAGGACCGGTTCCTTGGCCCTGATTCTGGCTGCCCTGACCAGGACCCTGTCCTCCCTGGCCAATCCCGCCCATAGGGCCGCTGAAACTGCCAAACGGAGTGCCGCCGCCAACCACCGACGACTGCACTTTGCGGTGCCCGACAGGCGGCGGCGGCGCGGCAAACTGGCCAAACGGCCCCGACGACGTCATAAATGACGGCTGCATATTCGGTGGCGGCACCATCAGACCCTGCTGGCCCGGCGGCGGGCCCATCGGATTACCCATCAGCGGCGGGAGCAGCCCAGCTTGTGTGAACTGCTGCTGCTGTGCCAGAATCTGCTGCTGCTGCGCTTGCAGAATCTCAATCTGCTGCTGCAGGGCCAGCTGCTCCACTGTCCTTGTTAGTCGCTAGGTCCCGGTTTGCCTCCGGCAGCTGGGGCGCTGCCCCAGACCCCGCTGCTCCTGCTGCGCAGGAGAGGCTTTGATCCCGCCACTTACCCATGAGCGGAGTGAGCTCTGATGGGGAGCGGCGATGCGCGATGTGGATGTTCTTGCTGCCACGGGCATGGCGCACGCCAGGCGGGCCATTGTTGTTGTTGTTGTGGTTGTGATTGTGATTGTGGTTGTTGAAGCCCGACATAGTCAAAAAGTTCTTAACTGTACAGGTTAGCGGTCGTCTGGCCGAGGGCCACGGACAGTGTCACCATCGGCTGCGGCACCGGCTCGGACCCTGCAGCTCCTGCTTCAAAGGCGAGCCGCCAGGGAGCGGCTCTCCTCGTGGGAAGCATGATCTCGAAGAGCCACAGGGTCCGGAGTAACGCCTTAGCCGCCAGAGGCGAGCCCAGAAGCACTTACAGGAAGTGAAGAAGCGAAAAACGGGTCCAAAAAGGGGCCGGCGCTTGCATTGACGTCAGTGCGAGCAAGATCCGGTAGGAGTTCAGCTTCAGCAGCACCAAAAATACGGGCCAGTTGTCGAAAGGATGGTGGTCAGGTGCTGGAGCGCTGATGCAATGCGGGAGGGGGCCGGTCCTGGTTTGCTGTTAGTGATCTGGTCGGGCCTGTGCCGGGCTCTCAGCCGGCACCAGTGGCTTCCTTCTCCGGCCACAGCGAGGCCACAGCGGCCAGCGACTGCAACCTGTCTCGTGCTGAACAAACAGACAGCCCCAGTCAGCAGACAACAGGAGGAACGGGTGGATCGGCCACGACAGCTGTCCACATCTGTGCACATCGTCGTCCCACGCAGGAGCAGGTTCGCGAAGCGAGCACAATCGGGTCCGGGGCCACGCCCCGGTCGCCGGAGGCACGCCGCCCCACTCGGGGGACGAAGGTCCCACTGGCGACCATTCGCGACCAGCCGCAGAGCCAGTCGTTACGTACCGTAGAGATCGTGCCGGAAGGAATGCAATTGACGCCACGAGAGTCAGACTGTGAACGGCGTGACCGGCTTGTACAAGACTTTTGGTTCGGTTTAGCTGCAGTTGAAGTTGTGGTTCGGTTTGGCCACTGTGTGCTGGTGATTTGTTATCGGCTCGCGGTTATAACAGAGCAGATCAGACAGAACAAAACAGGTCAGAAGAGACGAAGAGGAAACAGAAATCAAGCGGAGTTGAGAACAGGCCGAAGTCAAAACAGACAGAAGCTGGAATCAGTGACGCCACAGAAAGACACAATCGACTGATACCAAGGGAACAAGCCGAGCTGAGCAGAGCTGAGCAGAGCAGAGAAGAAACAGAGGCAGACACTACAACAGGCCAAGCAAAGCAGTCAGTCAATTCAAGGATAGATCCAATTAGAAAGAGAAACAGACAAGAACAGAAAGGAGAGGAAAGTTTGCAAGCGGCGAGCGACACAAGTCCCCTGTGTTGGTATGGTTGTGCGTAGGTCCCGGTTCACTAAGCAGATGTAGGATGGTGGGTGGTGTTGCGTGCCTGGCTGTTTATATGTGTTTAAATGGGACTTCTGCAGGCCGGGGCTGGGGTGGCTGCGCTAGTGGGCGTCAGCCAGCCTACGCGCTGGCTAGCAATTACCAGCTGCTGCAACGGCTGGACCGCTGGACGTCCACCTGCAGCACCAGATAACGGCTCCGCTGGTGCTGCCGCAGCGCGAGCACCGCTACTGGGAGCGGCCAACCTGAGCTGGGACTAAACGGTTTACTAGCTATGGTCAAGTCAATGACGCGGAGTGCCAGCCTGGTACCGGAACTAGCCCTGACCCGGCCCTGGAAGGCACCGGCCACGAACAAGCGGAGGCACCGCGTGTGACGGCTGCGCAATTGAGCGAACGGGACGGGCGGGAGAGCCGAGACGAAGCAGCTAGCCATGGGTGGACCTAGGACTGCCTGAGAGCTGATGACGCACAGCAGCAGCATTTGGCGGGCCTGGGTCTGCGCAGCCAGTGGTGCTCGCAGCACTTGCCCTCAGGAGGACGCCAATTCAGAGTTTATAAGACCGCTGGCGGCCGGGGGCTAGGCCGAGGTGCCTCCGGCAGCCGGACCCATAGTGTGCTCGCTGCGTGGGCAGCGACAGCTCCGTGGGTAAGGTCGCTCGCGAAGCGAGCGCAGCGGAGTCCGGGGCAGCGCCCCGGCTGCCGGAGGCATAGGCCGGCACGACGGGACTGGTCATGTCACTTACGGACGCCTACATGAGCCCTATGGGCCTGTTTTGAGTTTGCGGCCCATGTATAGCCACGGAAATGGTTGGGCCCCACTGGCCACTGGGCCTCCGGCTGCTGGGGCGCTGCCCCAGACCCTGCTGCTCCTCTCGCTCCGCTCGAGTCGGACCCCAACAGCTATCATCAAGGGGGGCGGGCCGTCTTGCCGAGTTGCCTAGCGTACGTCGTCTTTCGTTAGCAGCACCTGCGTTTCCCACTGGACTTTCCCGGGAGTGGCTACCAGAGGAGCAGCGGGGTCCGGGGCAGCGACCAATTGCCGGAGGCACGCGCCGCGAAAGCTGGCTCGAGCCAGCGCGAATCGAGAGGCAACTTACAGGGCTGGCACAGCCGGTACGCGGAGGCGGCCAGTTCGAATGGGGGATCGAGGTATGTATATTCCAAACTCGAGCTCACTGCAGACTGGGTTCGAGCCCACAGGAAAACGGCAGAATGCCTGTCATCCTGACAGGTCCAGACAGGAGCGCCGCTGAGTACTGAGCGTCGACGATACCTGTGAAATCTCACATTTCTCTGATGTGAGATGGGAAAATGTATTTTTATCTATTTATTTTATATTTATCATCTCAGACAGGCACTAGTTCTCCTGACGTGCATCCTTGCGTACATATGTATGGTCATGCAAATTTAGCCATAGTAAATGGCTCTCGTCATGCGTGGTCATGTATGGTCATGCATTGTCATGCAATTTCAGCCATAGTAGCTGACTCTGGTCATGCGTGGTCATGTCTGGCCATGTATGGTCATTAATGTTCATTCAGAAGCTTGTACATAGGTAGGCTACCCTCTGGACTCTGTGTGAGACCGCAGCCAGGACCCATGCTGCATCTCGTAAATAATCTGGCCTGAGTGACTGACCTATTTGATACACTACGTACACTAACCTTAGATTATCGGCTTATATTGAATATAGAAATCAGTTTACCGACTAACCGGAATAGCAGCTAGGTAGTCCGCCCATGTGCCGCAATCGGGCCTGCCAGCTTTAGCCGAGACGCTGTCCTGGAACCCGTGGCTCCTCGAGCACAGCAAGAGGATGCGTACAGTTAATAGCAGTTAATAACAGTTAACAACAGTTAACAACAGTTAACAACAGTTAACAACAGTTAATAACAGTTAATAACAGTTATTAACAATCTTCTTCCGTCGGCTCGTCTGCACAATCTCGGATTTATCCGTTAAGTGTTGCTCTCGAGTCTGTCCCTTCAGTCCTATCTTTCGGATGCCCTGGCTAAAGGTTTCATCCGTCGTTCTACGTCTCCTGCCGCCTCACATGTCTTTTTCGTTCCTAAGAAAGACAAGTCTTTCCGCCTGGTAGTTGACTATCGGCATCTCAACAAATGCAGCGTGACCAACTCCTATCCTCTCCCTTCCATCGACGAGATCATTTCTCGACTTCGACCTAACATGTGTTATTCGAAGTTGGATCTTAAAGACGCCTTTCACCTTGTTCGTGTTCGTGGGTCTGACATTTGGAAGACCGCTTCCATCACTTCTAAAGGTCTCTTTGAATGGGTCGTCATGCCCTTCGGCTTGAAGAATGCCCCTTCCACCTTCCAGTCTTACATCAATTTTGTCCTCGCTGAACATATTGGGGTTAATTGCTATGTCTATCTCGACGATATTATCGTTTTCACTCCTGACAAGACTTCTCACCGTTCCGTGATCCGTGCTATCCTTAAGTTACTCCTCGCTCACCGCCTTCGTGTTAATCTTGCCAAATGTGATTTTTTTGTCAATAATCTGGAGTACCTCTCTCGGTATTTCGCCCTCCCCCAACAAAACCGCTGGAAAGCTCCCGATTCGGTTCGTTCTCTTCGCTCCTTTCTTGGTTTTTGTAACTTCTCCCGTCGCTTCATCCCTGACTACGCTGCTTTGTCCTCTCCTCTGAACGCTCTTACAGCTCCTTCTGTCCCTTTCGATTGGACTTCAGCTCACCAGAACGCGTTCGTGAATATCAAAGCCGCCTTCGCCTCCTCGACTTTCTTTGCTCATTTCGACCCCTCCCTTCCGATCCACATCAACACGGATGCTTCAAGGCTTGCGCTAGGCGCGGTATTATACCAAGACACCACCACTCATCATCCAGTTGCCTTCTACAGCAAAGACCCTCAACTCTGCTCAGAAGAATTACAAGGTCTACGACCTAGAACTTTTGGCTATCGTTTCTGCACTCCAGCATTGGTCCCATTATCTTTTTGGTTCTTCCTTCACAGTTCATACTGATCATAAGGCTCTTCTTTCCCTGCGCAACCCGGTAGTCATCACTCCCCGTCATGCTAACTGGCTCGATATCCTCTCTGTCTTCGATTTCCATATCGAACACACTCCTGGTCGTTTCAACACCCCCGCGGATACCCTCTCTCGGTTCCCTGACCTCTCCACCCCCTCCGCCACTCCTTCGGTTTCCGCTCCTATCCTTTCTGCAGCTTCTCCTTCCTCCTCGACTGTCAATACAGTTCTCTGTGCCTCTGTCTCGGTGATTCCTTCTACTCCTTCATCCGCGACTCCTGCCTCCCCCACCCTTCCCAACAATCCAGTTCGGTTTTCGCCGATCTCGGCCCCCGAGCTTGTGGAACGCGTGAAGCAGTCTTATGTCTCTCACAAGGTTGCGTTCAATGTCGCATCCCCTGCCTGGTCGGAACTCGACGGACTCTACTACTATAAGGGTCGGGTCTACATCCCTTCAGAAGATACCGAACTGACATTTAAGAACTGTTATTAACTGTTAACTGTTCTTAACTGTTCTTAACTGTTATTAACTGTTAACTGTTCTTAACTGTTATTAACTGTTAACTGTTCATAACCGTTCTTAACAGTTAACTGTTCTTAACTGTTCATAACTGTTCATAACTGTTCATAACTGTTAACTGTTCATAACTGTTCTTAACTGTTCATAACTGTTAACTGTTCATAACTGTTCATAACTGTTCATATATGTTCATAACTGTTCATAACTGTTCATAACTGTTCATAACTGTTCATAACTGTTCTTAACTGTTAATAACTGTTCTTAACTGTTAATAACTGTTCTTAACTGTTAACTGTTCATAGCTGTTAATAACTGTTCATAACTGTTCATAATTGTTCATAACTGTTCATAACTGTTAACTGTTCTTAACTGTTCATAACTGTTCATAACTGTTAACTGTTCATAACTGTTCTTAACTGTTCATAACTGTTAACTGTTCATAACTGTTCATAACTGTTAACTGTTCTTAACTGTTCATAACTGTTCATAACTGTTAATAACTGTTCTTAACTGTTCATAACTGTTCATAACTGTTAACTGTTCATAACTGTTCATAACTGTTCATAACTGTTCTTAACTGTTCATAACTGTTAACTGTTCATAACTGTTCATAACTGTTAACTGTTCTTAACTGTTCTTAACTGTTCATAACTGTTAACTGTTCATAACTGTTCATAACTGTTCTTAACTGTTAATAACTGTTCTTAACTGTTCATAACTGTTCATAACTGTTAACTGTTCATAACTGTTCATAACTGTTAACTGTTCTTAACTGTTCATAACTGTTCATAACTGTTAACTGTTAATAACTGTTCATAACTGTTCATAACTGTTCATAACTGTTCTTAACTGTTAATAACTGTTCTTAACTGTTAATGACTGTTCATAGCTGTTAATAACAGTTAAGAACAGTTAATATAATAACAGTTAATAGCAGTTATTAACTGTATAGGGGATTACTTTCCGTACGCAATCCAGGAGCAGTGCTGAAGGAACAGGAGGGGGGCATGACGTGTGTACTCTGCAGGAAGAAAGGTTATCAACAGCACAAATGGCTCAATTAGATGTTACAGTACTGATAGATAAGTAGACGTGGCAGGTAGTGGTGAAGCAGACCGAAGCGGGTAGAGCCAGACCGGCCAGAAAGCCGGAGCAGTGGTCGGAGATTCCACACCATCTCACATTATCAGTGCAACCACCACACGAATACCTATCGCATATTCAGTAGCGCAGTCTGTGACAGCTGTACAGGGACATGCCGGGGCGACGTCACCTGGCCAAGCAGGTCATATACCGTCAGACGCTGTGTGTCTCAGATAACCGTGTCACAATGTCAGCACCAATAATACCAAACATTAGCAATACAGTCCGCAAACCTAGCTAAAAGAGCTCACTCTACGAAACGACCGGTCCATACTCACCCCAGCAGGTAGGGCCCTCGGCCTCTAGGGCTCCACCCGAAGAGCAACGGGGGTCGAGGGACGCGCCCAGCCGGCGGCGGAGGCACAACGCCCCAATCTCCGAATCTGCTCTTCAGCAGCTGGTAGTTAGCGGCGAAGTGGAGTATGCAGGCAGATCGATCTGATAACTAGAGCTTCGACACCACATTGAGAAGAGACGCAGTGCTTAATTTGACAAGCTGCAAGATCCTGCAGGAGCATTGGATGTGTTCCCGTGGCTGGCTGCGCTCTTTCAGGGCGGCCCAAGATGCCGACGGTTCATTAGAACAAACTCTTCAGCAGTGGACCTGATGATTAATATATCTATCAAATTGAGCTGCTGTGTGACGAGACAGAGCAGGTCTGAGACTGGCTTGAGACTCTGCTATATGGACTTGGGCGGCTAGATCGTCGCGGCTACATATTCGAGCAAATTAACCGGCTAGCGGATCAGCCATGAAAAATTCCCTTTGAAGAAAGATTAAGCGATTGCCGATTAATATATGCTCATATCTGCTCGCCAGCGTCTCGGGATGTTAGATGGCATCAGTATTTATAGAAAGGAATACGGTACCAACTCGGGCAGCTGTTTTAAACTTTCCTTGGTTTTCGACTCAGTCTATTAGCCAGTGTGTTTCAGCTTCTGATCCTTAACTCTGACAGGTGTATATAAGTGGAGTCATATCCGTCGGTTCAATTTCCTTACAGACTCATTCTTGAGAGCCCACACAGCTTGTTCAGTGTGATAGGGTGACACTTTCACACCCACATTATAAACCAGTCTACTCTCAATTGTGTCCATAATTCTGCTTGTCAGATTTCGCTTGATTGAGCGTAGGTACAGGTACACACTTATTCTACCTTGACCATAATCCAGATCATAATCTTGAGCTGTCTGTGAAGGAAAACTGCATTCAGGGCGTCATACACGAAACAACTGACGAAAAGCGATGGCACCTAGTCCGTTTCCAGCACCCATGGCTGACATGGGCAGCATGAGTGGCATGGGCGATATGAGTGGAATGGGCGGCATGGGCGATGGCAACTCTAGCAGCGGCATGCCAGCTTGTAACATGCAAATGGTATGGAACTGGAACGTTATAGACGACTGCCTGATAGCAGACACATGGCACATCACATCCCAGGCCATGTTCGCCGGGTCCTGTATAGGCGTCATTGCATTCGTGGTCGCTCTGGAGTTTGTCCGACGAGTGAGCCGCGAGTACGACCGCACCATTGTCCGCAGATGGAAGGCCAAGAAAGACAATCACGACGACGACTTAGAAGTGTCGTCGGGCTTCACCAAAGTGTCGCTGAACGAGAAACTTGGCTACCAAGTAACTAAGTTCGCCCGTCATTGGGGAACCCGACTGGGCCCTATTGAAAGCTTCTCACCCACGCTGCTCGAGCACATGGTACGGTCACTGCTCTACGCTGTGATGATCGGTGCTGGCTACATTCTCATGCTGCTGGCTATGTCATTCAACGGCTACATCATTTTCTGCATCATCATTGGCGCCTTCATTGGCTACTTTTTCTTCGGCTCGGACAACATTGCCGACGGCCTCCACCAGGAGACCGGCATCAGCTGTTGCTAGGCTTTTTCTCTGCGCCTTCTTCCCGTACATATTTATTTTCGTCTCAACATAAAAGACTACATCCTCGGTGCTTGTGTTCCTGTGTTCCGCGCCTCTGGCAGCTGGGGCGCTGCACCAGACCCCGCTGTGCTCGCTGTGCGAGCATCTCTCCCGGCGGAGCAGCCTCCTCGAGTTCCGCTCGAGGTCCTCGAGTTCCGCTCGAGGAGCCACGGGGTCCGGGGCAGCATCCCCACGCCGGAGGCTGACCTCGTTCCTGGATGCGGCGCGTCTGGCAGCCTATATGAGCCGCATCACCAGATCACAATATTTCAGCGACACCTGCAGATGCGTCGGATCTTGACTGGTTGCACGAATGTATGGCCTCTCGTAAGGGCTTAGATGTGGACTTGCACTTGCAGAAGCGTTGCGAGGGTGCCAGCACGGACTGCGAGGAGGTTGCGGCTGGAGCCAGCCACCCGGTGCCGGGTCCAGGGCAAGCGGAACTCGTCGACTGCTAGCCAGACCCCGAATGCCATTTCAACGCCCATGCTAGACGAAATCGTCTCGTATTACACCGACAGCACTGGCCCTGGAGATGTTGGGCTTGAGAAGTTTCTCCAGAGACCACCTCCTACTACAGGGGTCAAAAATCCAAGCGCGCGAGGCCCTAAAACTTCATTTCATCCAGAATTGCATCGCAAAGGTTCGGAGACTTCTTCGGTTAGAAGGGATACTAATAGACATGCAGCTGCGAAACAGTTGGTAGACGGATCACGAGTATCCCTGTCTCAACCACAGAAAAAGAGGACCGATTCTAATCGTATACGCAAAGTCCCATATAATGACAAAGTGCTTTCACAGGGCGAGGGGCACCGAATATGGCACCAGTGGTATACAGGTGCCCGCAACCCAACTGTACATCGAGTCTACGACAATACGTTTCTGGCTATGGAAGCGGCCTACGAACCGAAAGCCCTGGCATCCATGGCTAAAACTCTGAGCTGTCTCCGCGGTGGCAGCGTGGATGAAGCGCTCGCACACTGGGCCGGCTTTTTTGCCTACCTTGATGAACGTGTACAACGAAAATTAGAACCACCGCTTTATCCAACATTAGCGAAGCCGAGCAAATATGGCTTGCTACCAAGGGCATTTACAAGACTTTTACCGAGGCTGAGAAAGCTTGATTTGGCGCAGTTTGACAAATTCTGGGCTTACATTTCCAAGTCTCCGCTGGCCGTCGAAATAATTCCCGTTCTGATGGAGCACATGTGTAGCCATAAACAAGTAGAAACTGCACATCATCTTCTCCATCACATCGATAACGAACAACTATTTCAAGCCATAGATGATGAGGCCGAGAGTCTCGTCGATCAGAATCAACGGGCTATCTATTCGCGCGGTATCAACTTTGGACTGAATGTTATTCTTTATGAGTACTCGAACAACTTCTTATCTAATGGCGTTAGCAGAAACTGGCGGCAGATGTACTCATTGATCGAGGGCCTCAATCGGGATATTCACATTGCTTTAGTGCCAAAAGTGGCCCATCACCTTGCCAGTCGTGTGCCTTCCTACAGTTATACAGAGTTTTACAAGCTTCTGCTGACCAGACATGCCAACATGTTCAACCGACACTTTCAACCCTTTCTGAAATCTCTGTTTGCTGTCTCCGACCTCGGTAAACAGCTGGTATCCAGTACCGACGAAATCATTCAGGAGCACCAAGATGCAGAAACTCCCAAGGGAGATGCTGATGCCAACTTGGAAAATGTTGGAAAAATTGAGCATAGAAAGACGGCTTATGACAGATCTTTCTACAATTATTTATTACCAAAGCTTTCCAGAGGGAAAGATTCGCATAAAACGGCCTGGTTCCTAGAAAATATCATTCTGAAGGATTCAAATAGCTTAGAAAAATTGGACGAGGCGTTGAGACTGCTGATGGTCAGGGCTGTGGAGTTGGACGGGATGCCCGCTGCCTGTGTGATCTTCGACACTATGATAGATAAAGGTATCAAGCCTGATATTGATATGTACCGAATTCTGTTTCGAGGATTCCGTATTCATGGCCAAGAGGACAAATGCTATGAGGTTCTCAACAAGGCTCTGGAAAATGGGCTGCTTCTCGATGGACCAATATGCCTGGAATTGCTGTCTTTGATATGCGCGTTACATGGTCCCGACTTGCTATTAGAGCATTACAAGATTATCTATCAGAAACATCACCATATGTTGGATCAGTTAGGAATCTCTAAGTATGTTGAAAAGTGGAAACAGACGCAGCCCGATTTTGGTCCGGACAGATCGCTGCCACGGTTCACTCTGTTACCCAAGTATATCGACCCATCTGTTTACGATATTAATGACTCCTATGCATTAACGACTCTTTACAAGTCCATTTGTAGCCAAATCAACAACGTTGACGATATCATTCAGTTGTATGAGAAGTATAGAGCGATGATTCTCGCAGCGAGCCCAGCAACGAAGGCGTCGCTGAGTATCGTCGACTGGCTGATCAATCCACTATGCAAGATACGAACCCAACAGTCAATCGCTAGAGCCCATGGAATTTTTGTTGACGCTATGACAAAACTCCCGTTTCATCGCAACACTAACAAACACCGACCCAGCCGGTGGGTCGGTCAACTGGCCCACCTCATTTGCTTCCCGCCCGCCCCAGGAATGGGTGCCGACATCTCAAAAGCACTAGAGCTGGTCGAAGTTATCCAGGCCAATAACTTTGTCCCCATCTCGCGGGGACTCCTGACGGCTATTGTCAAGTACTATTTAAATATCCGCGATCGAGACGAAGCCCTCAAATGGTACAACTACGCCAAGGGCTATGGAGTGATACTAACCTCTAAGCGTATCCGTAACGAACTGAAATGAATGATGTTTTATACCGCCAGGTGTGTTGCGCGAGTTCTGTTGATTACACCTGTGGCTGAGCTCTGCTTCAGACCAGATACCTGTACGCGGAAGTCACCTCTGGCGGCTGCCCCGGACCCCGACCGTCACTGGCAGCGACCGAACGCCGGTGCCACTGGAGTCTGCGTCGCGTTCAGCACCCTCTGGCGGTACGCCGCTGCGCTGTTGGTTCAGTTCCGTATCCTGGATCGGGTTGCCCCCGGCGGCTGGGCACTGCTCGGACCCCTTCGCGAGCGCCACTCCCGGTGGGATGGTCCGACTCGAGCGAAGCGAGAGGAGCTGCGGGGTCCGGGGCAGCGCCCCGGCCGCCGGAGGCATTGCCCACAGATGCGGTTCGGCAGGAGATGAATTGTCAAGACAGCCAGTTAGATATTTACTACTTGACACTAATACATAATTACATTCTTAGCTCATGAAGGCACCACCAGCCAGACACAGGTTGCGGCGTGTGAAGCTGACTTTGTAGACCGGCGTGCGCTTGGTGTGGTAGACCGCTAGGTGGTCGGACGTGGCCACGATTTCTTTACTCTTTTTGCGGTCGCCGCCGTTGGCATCAGAGCCATTAGCCTCGGGGATGTTGGATGTCTTGGACTCGTTCTTGAACACCTCGGGCTCAGGACCGCCGTCGTGTGTTCCCTTGCGGATATCCCAGGTTCGTACCGAGTTGTCGGCACCTCCACTGACAAGTACAGCACCATCACGAGAGAAGGCCAGTGAATAGATAGACGTGCGACCGTGACCCTTCATGCTCTTGAGTCTGCGGCCCGACCCGATATCCCACACATTGATAACGCTGTCCTCGCCAGCAGTGGCGAGCCACCGGCCGTCCGGCGATACAGCAGTGGTATTTACGGCCCCCGTGTGGCCGATGAACACACGCACCGCGCTGCCTTTATTAATATCCCACATACGACAGGTCTTGTCGCTGGAGCCTGTGAACACATAGGTACCGTTGGGATGGAAGCTGACGGTGTCTACGTCGCTCAAGTGACCAGCAAATATCCGCAAGGGATAGATATGGTCGCAAGACCACAGCCTGGCAGTGTGGTCATGCGAAGCGGTGGCGAAATAGTGATTGTAGGGACCAAATTTGACGTCCCATACAGGATGGTTGTGGCCCTTGTACGACACGAGAGCTGTATATGTGTCTAGAGACCACAATCGAGCGGTGCTATCTTCAGAACATGACAATAAATATCGGTTATCTGAGCTGAACGAGGTGCCATATACAGGCCCAGAATGGCCGATAAGTCGTTTACTGGTGCTGGGTATGTCGTCTTTGAGAACACTGGATATCTTCTCCCCCTTGAGAGACCACACTTTTACAAAACTGTCCGAGAAACCTCCGGCCACGAGACTCGAGTCGTCCGAGAAGTCCAAACAGTTGAGTCCGTCGTGGGTGTTGTGAAAGGTGTACATACACACGCTGGGCAGTGGGGTCTGTGTAGTGCCGAGGTGTATTTTGGCTCTTGAGTCGATGATTTTCTTCACCTCCAGCTCTACATCGACTGATTTGTATTTGGGTAGTGGGAGCGATTCTCTGGTCGGTGCGTTTTTAGCAGTCTCATTCTCCTTTTTGACTTTTTCGGCGAACTCTTCGCTCAAAGACTTGAATCCACTGGTACCAACGGCAGCAGCTGCTTCACCAGTGCTGCTGTTATCACTAGCAGCGGCCAGCTGGCGGTCCTTTTCTTCTAACGCGGCGGTTACGTCCTTCTGGAACTCAGCGTCCATTGGCAGACTACCTAGCTTCAGCGGTTGTGAATTAAAGCTATCAATCTGGCTCTGTTGCCCCGAAGCTCGGCCGGTGCCATGGATTCCAATGAGCCCCTCGTCTGGGTTCAAGGCGCTCTCTGTGTCGTTTATACTTGGCCGCGCGCTTGTAACTTGGATGTTCATGTACTGATTCAAAAGGCGGATGATAATAGACCCTCCCGATTGCTCGATTTCGTAGACGAAATACAGTAGCAGATCGAGCGAAGTGCGCGACACCGTCAAGGTGTACTCCTGTTCTAAGAATGCCTTGGCCAGCTCGTTTTCCTTGACATGAGACGGCAGCGAGATGGCTGAAAGCTTCTCGATATCCTGAGAGTGGAGAATGGCCTGGTCTTGGGAATACTCGTCGAAGAACTCCTTGGCAACCGTGCCTTTGTCCTTAGAGATCAGTTCCAGAAAAATGTGAACAAACACTGGATATAAAATGCGTCGCAGTTCGGGCCGATACAGGTCCAAAGATCGATCTGTCCAGTTCTTCAGCGCCCTGTACGCGGCGACATACGCCTCAGGAGGTTCTGAAGGAGCAGTGATGACCGGCTTCGCTGCTGCGCCGACCGCCTCACCGCCCACAGGTGCACCAACACCGCCAGGGACTCCTGGCCTGGGCATTGCACCTGTGCGCACTCCGCCATTAGGGCCGACATTATTCGCTGGCGGAGCAGGAATGCGGGACGACTCCATTCTCAGCATAGCTTCGGTTCGCGAATAGCCTTTTTTGTTCAGGTATTCTAGCACAATTCGGTTCAGATCCACCAACGGTAGAGGCTGTCCAGGCTGACCCGGCGCTCCGGGCCCGGCCCCAGGGGCACCTGGTGCTCGCACAACACCAGGGCCAGCGGCAGTGCCAGCAGGAACAGCGGCGTTCTGACCGGCCGTGACCACTGGCCGCACAGGCTGTCCCTGGCCCGCACCGCCAGCACCAGCCGGAGCAGCACCGGCACCTGCTGCTGCGGCCGCATTAACATTCACCGGCGTCTGAGGGTTTCCAGCGCCAGCCCCGCCGGTCTGACCAGGTGTCGCAGGAGGAACCATTTCGTCTCTCGCTCTCGTCTGCTCTCAGCTCGGCTTCGTCGTTCCCTGTTCCGATACTTTGCTCTTCCGTTTCCGTTTCCTTCCTTTACTGTCGTACTCACTTATGCTCTGTACTCGTCGCTCCTTTATGCGCCAATTGCACTTCACGCCGCACTTTCCTGCCCGGCACGCTCAACTCGCTCGACTCCACTGCCAACCGATGATTCTAGCTCGCTTGACTAGCAACATCGACATCTGCTTCACCACTTCCAATATTTCATTCTCCAACGCGACTCAGCCGCACCACTGCCGCTCGGTACTTCGACCAGACCCTGCTTCCGGCGGCCGGGGCGCTGCCCCGGACCCCGTAGCTCCTGCTTCGCAGGAGGCCATTCCACCGGAGACGGCCCTCCTCGAGCTGCGCTCGAGGAGCCACGGGGTCCGGGGCAGTCCCTGGCCGCCGGAGGCGCGCCAGGACCGGTGTGGATGGGCGAGTACATGTATTAGTATGAGCGAGAAGGGGGTCTAGGGCTGCTGCTGGTCCGAGGAGCGGGGCTTCTTTTTGGCGGCCTCGGCGGCCTTTTCGGCCTCGATGTCGGCCACGTATGTCGCGAGGGTGTCCGAGTCGAGCAGCTCGAGCTCTGAGCCGGGCGACATGATGGCGATCTCGATGTTGCGGGCGCCGGTCTGGACGACTTCCAGCAGACTCTTGATAACCAGCTTGACCGAGGCCTCGCGGTCCATGTCCTCTTCGTACGACTTCTCCAGCAGATCGCGCACTGTCTTGGAGCTGCGGCCGATGGCATTGGCCTTCCAGGCCGAGTAGATACCTGAGGGCTCGGTCTGGTACAGCTTGGGTACATTGTCGTTGGGGTCGAAGCCGATGACGAGCGTGGAAACGCCGAAAGGTCGCACACCGCCACTCTGTGTGTACCGCTGCTGCACGCCGGCAATGTATTTGGTGATGTACTCGACACTGGCCGGGTCCTCCAGGGTCAGCTTGTGCGACTGGGCCTCCACACGAGCCTTGTCAATCAGCACTCGCGCATCGGCATTCAGCCCGGCAAACGCCAGGGTCAGGTGCTTATCAATCTTGCAAATCTTCGAGGGCGTGGTCCGGGTGTCCTGTAACTTCAAGGCACTGCGCTTCTCGCAGCCCAGCACCACCACGTCGCGGCCCTTGACGCCGACTGCGCATGTTCCTCGCTTGACCGCCTCAAGCGCATACTCGACTTCTACTCATGGTTAGTCTGCGTTCCCTGCCGCGGGTGTGCTTCCGGCGGCCGGGCCACTGCCCTGGACCCCGTGTCTCCTCTCGCCTCGCTCGAGGAGGCTACCCCCGGTGCCTCTGGGAGGCACGCCCCGCGCCGCGGAGCACAACCAGGGTCCGGGGCGGCGCCCCGGCCGCGGGAGCGGGGACACCCGCCCCCCCCCCCCCCCCGCCCGCCGCCCGATCCCCCCACACCAGGCGCGACAGGCAGAGGGCGCGAACA
>JAKTSR010000148.1:0-31854 GCA_030580325.1 Sugiyamaella sp. yHKS617 | reverse complement strand
CGCCCGGCCGCCGGAGGCATCCCCTCGTGCCTCCGGCGGCTGGGGCGCGGCCCCAGACCCCGTTGTGCTCGCTTCGCGAGCCCCGTGGAACCGCCAGCCGACTCGAGCGCAGCGAGAGGAGCCCCGGGGTCCGGGGCAGTGCCCCGGCCGCCGGAGTATCCCTGCCACCCATGGCGTACTGTGGGCGGAGTAGAATAAATAAAGAAATAAATATGGGCCCAGGTAGCCGGATCATGTGGCCGCGGCAGGGGCGACGCCGGTCAGGGAGTCAATGCGTTTATGGAGGGCCAGAACCACCGCCTCGAGGACGGCGAACCGCTTGGCCACGTCGTCGGGAGAAGGGCGCGTGGCCTGAATGATTTCGGCGTCGACGGCCTGCGGGATGATGTCCAGCTTGCCTACTTCGTAGCATTTGCACTTGGACGTGAAGAAGGTGTACTTGTCGCGCAGGTGGTCCAGCACATGGGGCGTACTCTTGTAGACGCGGCCAATGGACGTCGAGCAGCCTGTGCACAGAAGCTCGCAGTAGGTCGAGCCCGAGTCTTCGGTGTCCTGGCGCGAGGGCACAATTGAGATGGCCTCCTGAACTCTCAGGCTGTCAGACGCGAAGTTCATGAGCGTGAACGCGGCCAGGGACGGGGTGGAAACGAACCAGGCCGAACTGTCGCCGAAAATCTGGTTACATTGAGCGCACTGGAACACGAACGGATTGACCATGGCTGCTGTCAGCAACCCAAACACCTCACAAATTTGATAGCCAGGCGACTGGTTCGCAGGTGCGTGAAGTGAATGATTTACACAAGCTGATCTGCACCTCCACTCCCAACTGCCAGCCGTAAACTTCTCCACGCCCGCCCACTCTAGCCCCCAATAATCCAATTCCGTCTGTCCAGTCCCTGGTATTGCAATGCTTGACTATGGAGTCCACTGTGGACACGACCCTCCCTCCCCGCTCCCAGCAGACCCGCACCGAATCGGTCCCTGCTTAGTTCCCCGATTGGGGCTTATCAGAATCACTAACCCTTATCTCTAGAATCAGGGGTCGACCCCAGGCCCTGGTCCGCCTCCGGCGGGCTGGGGCGCTGCCCCAGACCCCGTGGCTCGCTTCGCTCGGGCCCTTCCCCAGGAGCCGGGTGGATGGGCCCATCTGACTGCCTGTGTGGCCACCCGTGCCCGCCCCCCGGGAGTGGCCGAGCGAAGCGAGCCACGGGGTCTGGGGCAGCGCCCCAGCCCCGCCGGAGGCGAACCCCCAGCCCCCTGGACCAGACCCGACCCGACGCTGGGTCCGGGGAAGCAGTAGCAAACAATCGCATATTCAACTAGGGAGTCTACAGATTATTTGTTGAGGACGGCATTGGCAAAGTTGGGCAAAACAAACGAGGCGCGGTGGATCTCCTTGTTGTAGTATCTGTTCAAAGCCTGCTCCTCGGCGGCCGTCCAGGAACGAAGGGGCTCCTTGAGGTTGGCGTCCTTGTTCTTGGTACAGACCATGAATCCGATTTGTCCTCCGGGGTAGGTGGGGATGGTGGTGTAAGCGTATTCGACCTTGGGGAACACGGTCTTACAGTCAGCCTTGACCTGCTTGATAATGTCCATGTGCAACCAGATGTTCTCGCCCTGGGTGGAGATGACGCCGTTCTCAGTGAGAGCGTCGTGCAACAGCTGGAAGTAGGGCTTCTGGAAGAGGGACTCAGCAGGGCCCTCAGGATCAGAAGAATCAGTGATGATGACATCAAAGGTGTTCTTGTAATCGTCCAAGAACTTGAATCCATCACCGATATGGACCTTAACCTTGGGATGTTGGAAACCAACAGCCATTGAGGGCAGGTACTTCTTGGAGACACGGATGACCGCCTCATCAATGTCGCAGAGTACTGCTTCCTCAACGGAGGAGTGCTTAACAACCTCACGAAGTACACCTCCGTCGCCTCCGCCAATGACCAACACCTTCTTGGGGTTGGGATGAGAGTTCATGGCCAAGTGAGTGATCATCTCCTGGTAGGCAAACTCATCACGCTCAGTGGCCTGGATGACTCCGTCGAGAACAAGCACATTGCCGTAGTCAGACGACTCGAAAACAAGCACGTCCTGATACTTGGACTTCTCGACATGGAGGATTTGGTTGCAACGGAGGTTCATGGCCTGTCCGGGCCACATGGTGTCCGAGACTTCGCTGAACCAGCCGTCCTTGATAGTTCTGTGACTCAATTCTGACATGTCGACAACAGACTGCGTACAAGGTACAAGTGAGACTTCGTGAGGGAGTATAAGACGGATTCGGGGGAACTAAAAATACAATTTAAAAAATTTTCAAGAAAATCCTTTAAACTGTAGATTCAGTAAAAAACAAAAAACGCTCGTGGTCAAAAAATTAAAAAAAAACTGGGTTTTTTTTTTGTTTTTTATTTGATTTTTGTATGCTGATACAAAAACTGGATTCCTTCAAATCAATCAATCGATCTTATTTGAGTTAATTTGCCGAAGAAAAAAAATCTGAAAGTGTTGCGCCGGACATGACTATTTATACACTTTTTTTTTCTTGCTCCGGCCCAGGGCCCCCAATATCAGCCTATGCACCCTCCCCAATACCCATGTTTAATCTCCTCAGGGCATGGAATCGACCCCGTCCAGCATGCGTCATATGCAGGCCGGCCTGAAAAATCTCTGCCAACCAGTGGCCCTGCTGCCGGACACTGCTCTGCCTGGCGGCCTCCGGCCTGGCTGGGGCGCTGCCCCAGACCCCGCGGCTCCTCGAGCGAAGCTCGAGGAGGGCGTTGGCTGGCGGGTGGATCGGTTCCCGAGGCTGGGCCGTAGGCGTGGGCCGGTGAGTGTCGCAATTGCGGACAATGGGCGTCAGAGAGTCCCATGTCAGGGACCCTGGCGGACCCTAATATCATATAAAGCATATGCTTCTCAGAAGAGTTAAACTACCGCTGCGTTGCATTACCCCTGAATTTTGATCTGCCGGCCGCCGACATCCGCTGCCACTGGGCTCCGGGCGCCATATTATTACTGATTGTGCTCGCTTCGCGAGCCCGTAGCAGGGGTCCCTCCTCGAGCTCTCGAGGAACTACGGGGTCTGGGGCAACGCCCTAGGGGCCGGAGGCAGTCCGGGTCCGGCCCAGCTCGGCGGGGTCTGGGGCAGCGCCCCAGCCGCCGGAGGCACGTCCAGGGTACATGGAGTGAGGGCTTAGCACGGGGTTATATTACGAGGTGCTCGTCGAGGACGGCCCGGGCAAGACGAGGGTTGCCCGAGACCATGTAGATGAGGTGGAGGTTGTAGGCGGCCTGGGAGCGCAGGTCGTAGTCCGGGTCGAGGTCGGCGTGCGGGGCGTCGAGCACTCGGTTGTAGTACTCGACGGCGAACGAGGTCAGACCGATGAGGTGGAAGGTGCGGCCTAGGTTGTAGTTGGCCTCCTGTTCCTCATGTGGGCCGGCCTTGACTCGGATGTCGTAGTACTCCAGCAGGTAACTGAGACCCTGGACGATCTGTAGATGCCGATTAGTAGTCTGTCGTTGTAGCGCTCGGTGAACGTGTACCACGCCTATTGAAAGCAGGATCATGGTGTCCTTGGGCTTGAACGAGTATGCTCGCAGCAGGTATATCAGGCACGATACGTAGCTCCGACCTAGGAGCATGATGTGCGAATACAGGACGAGAAGCAGCGGGTTTTCCTTTTCTAGGGCAATGGACTTGTCGTAGATCTTGGCGGCCCCTTGAATGTCTTTCTTCTGAACCAGTCCGTCGACTGCCTTGACTTGTCGCAGAAAGAACTTCTGGCTGTTGACGTCACGGAATACCTCACAAGCAAGGTTGCCTGACGAGAACACCGCCCCGTACAGCCGGAACACATCGTTGTACAGCTGGTGTGTATTCAGAAATTGGCGTATAGTGTCTTTGGCGTTATGCAGCTCTCTCGTGGTGTATGCGCATGCCAGGTCCACCAGGTTGATAGTGATGACTCGAGTCGGGTCGAGGTGGAACACCGTGGCGTTTCGTGCAATCTCTACAACTTCAAATGCAGCAGCAGGACTCTCGTGCCTCGCTTTCAGCAGCGCCGTTTCCATGAATATATCAAACCATTCTTCAAAAGTCACGTTTCGGAACTTGACCGGATCCTTAGTCTGGTCGTCGTCGTCATCTTCGTCTTCGTCGAGCTCCTGTTCAGTGATCTTGTTAGACAACTGTTCTATTCTTTCATCGATTGTTCCGGTGTTTTTCTTTTCAAAGATAGACAGCATTTTGCTCTTTTCCGAGTAGAAGAACTTCCGGTGTGACTTGAACGAGTAAATCATTCCCGTGGCATTTCGCAGCCATTCGGAAATCGCCGCAGGATTGCCCTGGATCCGGCCCTCGTCGTATCGCTTCAGCTGTCGATACCGGTCTTCAGTCAGGTTTTCTGCGTCACGCTCTCTCTGCATTCGTTCCAGAAGCGTCAATCTTCGATATTTACTCGGCTTTCTCGTCACGGGGGCCTCGCGGTTGATGAAATCCGGCGTTGACAGCCGCGTCTGCTCGTCGCCTTCAATCACGACTTCTGGCTCGCCATGTCGTGGTCCCCGATTTGGTTGGGCGCCTTGCTCGTCTTCGTTTGATCTCAGCGTGTTCACCTTGGCAATTAAGTCTCTCGCTTCGCTGATACGGTTACTAGCTCCATATAATTCGGCTAGAGCGACCAGAGCCTCAATATTATCAGGCTGCACCTGGATGACTTCTAGGTATCGCCGCTCTGCCTCTTCGAAATGCTTCTGCTGGAAAAGACACTTGGCTATCAGAATAGCTAGATTCACGTCTCTGAACTCGTCGTACATGTCGAGCGCATCAAACAGCTCGAGCGCCTGGTTATAGTGGCCATGAGTATATAGAGCCTCTCCAATAGATAAGTACAGATCTGAATAATGCTGCGGCGACAAGGTCTGCAGGATTTTGACATGGACGAGCGCTTCGGACGGGTCTTTGTCGAGCTCGAGTCGGCTGAGAATAAGCCAGTATCGGATATCGATGGGCAGCTCATATTTGCTATCGTCATTGGCGTAAGGCGAGGACTTGAATCGGCTAAGTTTCTTCCTCCGTTCGTCAAACTCAGCATCGGTCTTGACCTCATTCCACCAAGTTTCCTCTTTCCGTCCATTCAAGAACCGAGCCACGTCTCGCACTGTGCTCAATACTTTTGTATACTCCTTTTCGTAATAATACAGCTCAGCAAGATTATTAAGTTCGTTGAACAGGAAAGGAATTTCCGGCTCATCTTTATCTCTGCGCCGCCGCCTTCGCTGCTCGCCGGCTTCAGAATCCTCCTCCTCCTCAGAGTCCAGCTCGGAATCCGGATCCTGCTCCGGCTCGCCTTCTTCCAGGCGCTTGCGCTTGATATCTTCGTAGCGAAGGTTCTGGGCCAGAATATCTTCGTATATCTGGATAGCCTCCTGGGCGCGCCCTAGAAACTTCAGAGAAATGGCTAGATCCATGATCAGGTTCGATTTCTGCGACACATCGTCAATCAGGTAGAAAAAGTTCTTACGTATGGACAGGGCATTTCTAGTTGCTCGATTATAGTTTCCAATCTGCCGCAGCAGCTCGACTCGCTTCAGCTGGATATCTATTTTCCTTGGCTCAACTCTCAGAGCCTGGGTATAAAACTCCACAGCCTGGAATGGATTACCCAGATCCTCACTCAATTGAGCACACTCGATCCATTCCTCGAAGTTCTTCTTGTTCAGGTGAACCGCAGTAATCTTAGCAGCAAGCACCTTATGCCAGTCACCAGTATCTTCATAAATAGCGGCCAGCAGGATATATGCCCTTCTAGCCGAAGGATCCAGCGTAACAGCCTCTTCTGCCAGCTGGATGGCTGCGTCAATGTCCTGATTCGAGTAGGCGAGCGACGCCTCGGTGAGCAGTTTGCTGACCTCCGGACTCAAGTCCTCCTCCCTATACCCTCCGCGGGCGCGGGCTCGCTTCCTGGAGCTCTTGTCCACGAAGTCTTCATCTGAATCCGAGTTCATGTCGTCCCAGCCGTCCTGCTCCTCGGCCTCGTTGTCCGAGATGTCACTGAAAATGTCATGGGGATCAAAATGGGCGCCTTCGCCAGTCTGATTAGCACGCGACGTCCCCGCCATGTCGTAGTCCGAGTCCGACTCCGGCGGCTGCGACTGCGCGCGCAGAGCCGGGTCCACTGACGAGTCGTTCATTGTCGTGTCTGGGCTGCTGTTAGTGGCGTGCGGGTGCGCCTCCGGCGGTTGGGGCGCTGCCCCAAACCCCGTAGTGTTCGCTTCGCGAGTGCGTTGGCTGGGGGTCGCGGAGCCAATGCCCTCCTCGAGCGCAGTGAGAGGAGCTACGGGTCCGGGCAGAGCCCGGCCGCCGGAGGCACAAGGACAGGCAGGGAACTCACCTGAGGGCCAGAAGAAAAAAGAGGGGCGAGAAGGCAATGGCCGAATAAATAGAATAAATAATTAGCGGAGTGGATTGCGAAGGGGATGTTGTAGTTCTTCCCGATTAAATATTTCAGCCGTGTAGCCTGTCATGATGTGGTGAAGTAGGATCACCCCTTACGACAACTGCGATGTCGGGGCCAAGTTCCATAGCGTACATTAAAGGCGACCTGTTCACGGCGCGGCCGGGCACGATCCTCGCGCACTCGTGCAATTGCCAAGGCCGGTGGGGTTCGGGCGTCGCAGCGGGTTTCAGAAAGTACTATCCCAAGGCGTATGCCGTGTACCACGAACACTGCGAGCAGTATTCCTCAGAAGCAGAGAAACGACAGAACCTGCTTGGGACGTGCTTGCTGATTCCGCCGCAGCCTGGAGACATCAGGGAGAACTATGTGGCATGCCTGTTTACAAGCTGCAGCTACGGAGGCCAGGTCGATCCTCCAGCTGATATTGTAGCGGCCACGAAGCGAGCAGTAGCCGATCTCGTGCGACAGGCAACTGAGCTCAACTTGCTTGGTACGAGTAATTGTATCAACATGCCCAAGATCAATGCTGGGCTCTTTCGCGTGCCCTGGGAAGATACAGCGAAGGTGCTCGAAAAGACAGACGCCAGGTTTGTAGTATACGAGTATGAATGAATAAATAATTAAATCTATGAATACAAGCGGTAGCAGAATAATTGTGGAAAACAGACGAACGAGAGGCAAAACGCAACAAAGCAAAAACAACAAAAGCAAAACTGCAAAAACAAAAACTTGAAACAAAAAAATTGAAGCAAAAACAGGAAACAGACCAATATTGCAAGTTGACGGTGGGCAGAAAAATGTAGTATAATGTCTATAGTGATAGTGATCTTGTCGAGTGAAAGTCAGAGCAGAAGTCGGAGCGGATGTCGGCAGAAGCCCGAGCAAACGTTCAAGCCAGCTGTGCACTTAGGATGGCCTCACCAGAAATATATCAAGAGTTGTCTGAGAGCTATAGACTGGAGCTGCATACTCTGGTCAACAGACAAGCGTGAGATGATTCTGCCGGACTGAAGTAGATAGTCAATCTTCACGTCGGAAGGTGCTCACATGAACACTCTCGATAAAGCTGCGACTGGCCGTGTAGGAAAAGCCTTGGAAAACGCAGTCACCAGCAGGCACCGGCACATTGTGGTAGTGGGTCTCAGGGGTCAGAGCCATATCGACAAACTCTGAGGAGAAGTTCTCTGCCAAGACTGGGTTGGTGATTATAGGAATAATTGGAGGAACCAAGTCACGGTGGCGCACTTCGAGTTTCTTCCAGTCCAGTTTTCGAAAATACCGGTGCTTCTTGATAACCTCGATATCCTTGTAGCCCAGACGACGACGGGGATCCTTACGCAATAGTCGTGTCAGAAGATCTTTGGCATCAGCAGATAGGTAATAGGGCAGATTGAGCTTGGACTTGGTGATCTTGTCTATGATTTTCTGGTTGTTGTTTCCTGTAAATGGAGGACTACCAGTCATGAGATCGTAGCAGACTGCTCCTAGTGACCACCAGTCCACAGCATAGTCGTACTCCTTTCCCAGCAGAATCTCCGGGGCCATGTACTCGGGAGTTCCCAATAGCGAATTACAAGTTGATCCGTCCTCGGCTACTTTGCTCAGACCAAAATCAGTGAGAACAAGATGGCCATCAGCGTCCAAAAGGCAGTTTTCGGGTTTCAGATCCCTGTATACAACACCAACATTAGCATGCAAGTGATGCAAAGCCAATACCATCTCAGCAACGTAAAACGCTGCTACGTCTTCAGAAAACATTTTTTCCGAAGCCAAATGGGTGAACAGCTCGCCGCCTTGAGCGTACTCAAGAATCAGGTACAGCTTATGATTGTCCTGTAAAGCATAAAACAAGCGCACAATATAATGATGGCGAACAGACTCCAAGATAGATCGCTCCGACTTGGTCTGTTCGATCTTTTTATCCTCTATGACCATCGATGCCTTCTTTAGCTGCTTTTGGGCGTACAGCTTGCCAGTTCGTCTTTCTCTGACAAGCAGCACTTTACCATAAGCACCCTGACCAAGCACTTTCAAGGGCTCGAAATCTTCGGGTTTCATTTTCCTCGATGCAGCAGCTGCGAAACTAGACACATAGTTTCTATCAATACCGACTTCGTACGATTTTCCCAGTCGATGGTAGCTAGAGCCAGTGGGAGTCAAGACCTGTTCATCTTGACCCTGAGAGGCTGCTAATGACGCCGTCAGCTTGCTGGGAGTCACAGAAATAGGCTGTGAGCGACTAGGGAGCTCAGAAAGCGTGTCATCGTCCGAGCTGACTGAGCTGGATGGGGGGCCGTGGATAGTCACTTTGCTGAACTTGCCCGTTATGCCAGCATAGTCATCAGCATCATCATCAGCACCGTCAATAACATCAGCGTCGGTGCCGGCGCTGACTGGGTTGGAACCAGAGGCATTCAGCTCGCCTTCGCCCTCATCCAGAAACACAAAGTTCTGTGAGCTTCGGGACAGATTTCTCGGCCGGCCATAGACAGCGCCGTCAACCGGACCGTCGACATATTCGGTCTCGTCGAAAGAGAAGATAGCAGTCATCTCGCTCCTACACTAAGAATGTAAGATCAATCAGAATCCACAAAATGAAAATGCAACTTAAAACACGATTTGAAATCCAAACCCAAATCCAAATCCAAGTTCAAGTTCAAGTTCAAGTTCAAGTTCAAGTTCAAGTTCAAGTTCAAAAATCTCAAGCCCAAGTTCTCGTCCCAATTCAAACAAATCTGGTCTATACTCAGTTCAGACAACCGAAAATCGAACGAAAATCAAAGATCGAGCCTCCAATGCCCTACTAGACAGACCTCAGAAGTGGTAAATCACACCCAAAAACACGCAGAGATTAAACCACAGAACAACAGATATAGCAAACGGAAAACCTGATGAACCAGAAAACAGCTTCAACTAACACTCGAACCAGACAGATCAACCGCTGGACCGTCTAAGCAACAGCCGCTGCTGCCTCACAAACACAATATAATTCGACGCTCGTAGACTCAGAAACCGCCATTGAAAGAACAACCGCAAACGCCACAGTAAACACTCGAGGAAAATACCGCACTGTTCTTGCGAACAAAACAAAACTAACAATAAATCACGCGTCCTGAATATGCCTGGTTCACCACCGCTTCACGTGTCTAAAACGAGTCGTTGCGAGTAAATCACTGCTCAGGTCCGCACCCTGAAATTTATTTATGGATATAGCCGCGCTCTGACCTGCCCACCCGTTTACAGCAACTGATAGGCACATCTCTAACGTGCAATTTAAACGTGCATCGGCCGCCGATCTGCTTCCCCTGAAATTACCCCTGAGCTGGCGGGCGCGCTCCGGCGACCGGGGCGCTGCCCGGACCCCGCTGATCCGCTTCGCGGTGGCCGACGGCCAAGCGGGGCCTTGGCCGGACTGGACTCGACTGGAGCGGGGAGAGAGGCTCGACGCTGAATGTATGGTGATAGTAGTCATAGTAGTAATAGTGGCAGTAATAGTGGCAGTAGTAGTAGCAATATTTACAGTAAATTAATGCCAAATGGCTCTCTCCGTCTCTATTGGGGTGACTCTCCTCGAGCTGCGCTCGAGGAGCCACTGGGTCTGGGGCAGCGCCCCAGCCGCCGGAGGCGTGTCCAGGTCACAGACGAGCTCCGAAGATGCTCACGGAGCCGGCGTCGCGCAGGCGAGATCTGATGACACGGGGTCGGGTGTCGGCAGAGGAGACGTGGCCAACGATCATGGCCTCGGTGGTGTGTGCGCAGCTGAGAATGTACTGCTGGACGGAGCGCTCGGGGTCGTAGACTGCAGTGACAGCTAGCACTCCGAGGTACTGAGGGTCTGACTGGAGATAGGGGAAGGTCTGCGGAAGGGTCTCGAAGATGTTTCTGAGGGTGTTGTCCTCGTCGTACAGCCTGGAGACGAGTTCGTCGCACACGAGACTCGAGAGGTTTGTCATCATGATGTCCTCGCCATGGCCGGTGGCACAGCACGCCGTCATTGCGCTGGGGAGCGTCGCCCCGGCACTGCCAAGGTAGCGATTCTTTTTCAGGGCAATTCCAGGACCAATCATAGCAGCCGGACCCACTCTACCAGCGGGTTTGAGCGAGACGCCGCCAGAGCTGGAGCAGACGGCGATGTTGCCATACCTGTCGCCGCAGATAACGCCCACAGTGTCGTTTAGATTTTCCATGGACTCATCCCTGCTGTCGACTTCGGCACCGTAGTGGGTGTTGGTGCTTGGCTCCGGTCTTTCGTTTTCGTTCTCATTTTCGTGTTCGTGTTCGTGTTCGTGTTGGTGTTCGCTTACAATGCCAGACCATTTTTTGAAAGCTCGTTTGGCGGCCGATGTCCGCTGTTCTTCGGGAGAGACGAGCTCGCAACGTGTCGCTACACTGTAATCGTAGGCTCCGGGTCCGCAGAGAAACAGGGGTCGAGACAGCCCGTACTTATCGTGTATATTGTCTTGATGAGCGGTTTTCGAGATTATATCATCCCCGAGTCGCTTGGCCACGGCGACAGGGTTCCTGACTCCTGACAAGGCTGCGACCGCTGTGCCAACCATGGTCTTGGAATCTATCATAGCAGCATCGCATTCTACGACTCCTCGGGCATTCAGATTAGATCCAATGCCTGCATTTGTCAATGGCGAATCCTCCAGGACTTTACACACCGCTTCACACACTTCTCTACAGAGAAAAGAGCTGTCCTGTGCGAGAAGCATGTCCAGGCCTGTCTGGCAGGCTTTCCGGCAGAGTTTTGAGTAGTTCGCTTCTTTGGATTTGCTATGATTTCCGGCACCCAAGTGCACGACTACGAACGAATTGCACGTCAGTTCAGGCTGTGTTTGCAGCACTTGACTCTGCGCTTGGATCCCCGTTTGCCCCTGCTCCTGGGTCTCCGTTCTCATTGGAGTTGGCATTGACCAGCCCGAACTGGACCAGCGCGATGTCGCTGCGTCTGACTGTGACTGGAGACGCTGTTTCTCCCCAGTTTGTGACGAGCTTATCAAAGACAAACTTTGATTCCGACGAGTCGACCGCCAGCAATTGCTTCGCTTTCAGCCTCTTCTGGTCCTTGAACTGGATGTCCGTGACCGCAAAGTGCGGGTGAGTTGGGGTTTCGTCCCTAGTCTGGGTCCCCTGCTTGAGCCCTTCAGACAGGGTTTTATACAACAAAAACGTCCGCTGTCTTTGGCGGGCCGCGATTTCCGTAGAGTCTGACTCTAGAGCCTCATCCATACTCGTGGATCACTGATTTTCAACTCTACCGGGTGCTGAGAACGAGGCTCTAGTGACCAGATCTCAGCTCCATGCCTCTTCCATGCTGCGCTTGGGTCCGAATCCCGCTACAGAAATATATGACAGCACCTCAGAGTGGGTTTCAAGAGCTGTAAGCTATATAGAAATATTAGATGAATGCACCAGCTAGACGCGGCAGCTGCTTCTTCTGCTTCTTCTGCTTCTTCTTCGTCATCACATTGCGACGGTGACGTTCACGGCCATTTATCGCCCACTTTTCATCTAACAAACCCAGCAGCATTTGCAGCGGCGGTGGCATAAGAACCAGGGCAGGCGCATCTGTCTCTGAGCACGCCGACCAGCACACATCTTGGTAGAATCAGGTAAGTCAGCGAGTGGTCAGTCGCTCAGCAGTTCATGAGAGAACCTCATTTTTGAAACCTTTCTGGGAACAGGATAGCTTGGAGAATAGGAGTAGGTATATCAGCAGAATATACCAGCGCAACCAGCCTCGCCTTAATCTCAGCACTGGTGCTTGGTGACCGTGACACAGCTCTCTGTACATCATTACATCTGGCACGTAACGACTTTGCTGGAGCATCTTGGCCGGCTCAGGCTGCAGTAACCACGGCAGCAGTTCTCAGGACACCTCAACCCGCCACCCTGTATCTCAGTCCAGCGCTCTCAAGAGTTAGCATGTCAGTCCCACCCTGGCGCGCGGGGTCGCAGGGCTCGAAAAGTAAGTATGCGGAGCCCCCACCCTCCTCGAGCGGAGCTCGAGGAGCAACGGGGTCCGGGGCAGCGCCCCGGCCGCCGGAGGCGTACCCACGAGCGCCGAAACTAACATTCACAGCGGCGTATACGGCGGTTTCGGCCTCTCAGACCCTTTCCAAGAGCTCATCGGCTGGCAAAAGCACGAAGCCCAGCGCAGACCCGTCATCCAAAAGCAAGAATGGGACAAGTAGTGAAGGGCAGGGCAGCGGCGACGCCCAGTGGCCGGAGAGCCTGAAAGAATTCGTAAGCAAGTGTTTTAAGGAGGTTCATCCTGATGATAAGGCGCTGATGGAGAAGCAGCTGAAGGAGATGATCACCAAAGCATTTGAGAGCAAGAGAACCTGGTCCATAGACTGGAAGTCAATGTGGGTTCCGGTGATGCTGGAGCGTCGGCACAAAGAGCAAGGACTCAGTAAGAAACAGATAGCCAAAAAGCGACCCAACTCGGAATTGAAGGAGATCCCTGGTATTAATGCCAATTCCGGCTCTAGCGAGAAACACGGCAATGGCCTGAGCAATTCTTACAACGGCTATGCTGCCCGAGCTGCTGCCAGTGCTGAATATAGTGGGTACACTAGCAGCAGGGCCAGCGTCCCTCCTGCTCAGGTCTACGGCAGTAGCATGGACAAGGTCAGCAGTAGCATGGACAAAGGCGGTAGTAGCAAAAACAGGGTTAGCAGTAGCAGAGAGAGGGTCAGCAGTGGCAAAGACAGGGGCAGCAGCAGCGGCGGCGGCAGCTACGGTAACAGCTACGGAAGTAGTGGTAACAATAACTATAACACAGACGATGACTACACAAGCGACGGCCGGAAAGAGAAGCGCTTAAAAAGATTCGAACGAGAGGCGAGACTGTCGCCCAGTCCTTCCAGCACGAGTATGACTGCAAAGAATACAGTACCACTGTCGATAGAGACCGACCAGCCGGTAGTAGGCAGATCCACGGCTCTAGAGAAGCGGTATTTTAGATTAACCTCAGCACCAGACCCAGACCAGGTGCGTCCGCTGAATATTCTCAAGCAGACACTGGAGCTCCTGAAAGACAAGTGGCGCAAAGAACAGAATTACCCGTATATCTGCGATCAGTTCAAATCCCTGCGCCAGGATTTGACCATCCAGCACATAGAGAACGAGTTCACAGTGGCGGTGTACGAGATCCACGCCCGGATAGCACTAGAAAAGAGCGATTTGGGAGAGTACAATCAATGCCAAAGCAGGTTAAAAGAGCTCTATGACAAGCATATCCCAGGCAACGCCAATGAGTTTCTTGCCTACCGGATCCTTTATTTGTTGCATACACACAACCGAGCCGAGATCGGGCATCTTCTGCGCGAGCTGGGCAGCAGCGAGTCGGCACTCAAAGACCCGGGCGTCGCTCATGCTCTGCTGGTGGACAAGGCCATGACCCGCAAAAACTACCACCAACTGTTCCGCCTGTACTCAGAGGCCCCCAAAATGGGCGGATACGTCATGGACTCGTTCATCCAGCGTGAGCGGCTAGCGGCCCTGGCCACCATTTGCACGGCCTACCGGCCCGACGTGTCGGTCGAGTTCCTGTCCAGCGAGCTGGGCTTCGACAGCGTCCAGCACTGCCTGGAGTTTTTCGACGACCAGCAGCTGCTCGAGTACATCAACAAGGACACCCTCAAACTGTTAGCCAAAGAGGCCTACGTCAAGATCGAGACGGCCCGCCTCAATGCATACAAGAAAGTCGACATCAAAGGGCAGATTTAACCTAGCTACGCATATATTTATTCATCCCCATGCACTGTCTCTCTCTGGCGTGCCTCCGGCGGCCGGGGCGCTTCCCCGGACCCCGCTGTGCTAGCTTCGCGAGCGCTACTCCCAGTGGCCCTGCGGAGTGGCCCTCCTCGAGCGCAGCGAAGAGGAACCACGGGGTCTGGGGCAGAGCCCCAGCCGCCGGAGGCGCACCACCCGGACAGAGAGGGTTTATTCGCGGCCTACGAGAACGAAGGGGCCAGGGCGATGATGGAAAACGCCGACGAGGCGCTCTCGCGCTGGAGGAACTCCTTGACTTTGAGGAGGGCCTTCTCGGAGAGGAGGTCTTCGCTGGGGGCCAGTGGGCCCAGGTCGATGGGCCCCTTGCGTCGTCCATCGAGCTCGACCAGATGGCCGGTCTTGCGGGCGCGCGTCAGACAGACATAGTGGAACTCGATGCTGGTCTCGGCGTCAGGGGCTGCTGTGTCGCCCTTGATGCCGACTTTGGCGTGCTCAGACTCCAGTTCTTTGCTGTTCTCCAGAAGCTCGATTCTGTCCACCGCGTTCAGAGGAATTGACTCTTTAATGAGCTTGTCGATTGCAGACCCAGGTTCAATGAGGTCAGGTGGAATGCCGTTGGCCAGAGCATGCAGCAGAGCCATAGTGCCACAGGCATTACCAATGGTCTGCTTGTACCAGAGTGCGTCCTCATTTTCAGTGCCGGACACCGAATTGTAATAGTCATCGGCCAGGTCTTTATCAGACTCAAGGCGATACTTCTCGTAGGTCTCCGATACAGGGAACACCAGTAAGAGCGCATATACGGGCCTGGGGATCATCGCCAGCATGTCCGGGTCGTCAATTACGTACACATCGTGAAAAGAGAGCGCTGTCGTAACGCCCAGAGAGTGGATCAACTCGTCGAACACCTCAGGATTGCACTCCAGCGGCACAAAATGCTTCTTCATCCTCAATTAGCTCAGAAGAGAAGAGGAATACGCCGACCTTTCTATATCAATTTCTGTCATGTTGAATGCCGCGCTCCATGCAACATGTGGGGTAGACCTGCAGGGTCCTCCGGTCCCTGAAAGGCCCTCTGACTGCTGGGCTGTGGGCCGGACCCGTTGTGTTTGCTACGCGAGCGACGATTCTAGTGTGCTCGGGGAAAGAGCTCCTTTGACGGTCGGGGAGCTTCCCCAGACTCCGCTGCTCCTCGAGCGCAGCGAGAGGAGGTCTCGTTTCTCTGGCGGCCGGGGCGCTGCCTTGGACCCCGCTGTGATATCGCTGTGCGAGCGTCGATTCCCAGGTTGCTGGCGGTTCCAACCGGATGATGTCCTGCGCGCTGCTCGCGAAGCGAGCACAGCACAGCGGGGTCCGGGGCAGTGCCCCGGCCGCCGGAGGCACGGGCTTTTTCTGGGATCAGGGCTCTGCCCAGCATCGAGCATTCTATCTAACTTAGAAAAACAAAATATATTAGGAGAGGACCCTTTTGGTCAGACAAACAAGCATAAAAAAGAGTCTTTAAAATAAATAAGCTGAACTCTGACCCGAGGGGGAATTGAACAGTGGGATAATCGCAAGCTGCTATCTGAAACTTAGCCATTAGGCTAAGAATTGAGCGCCACACGACCAACCACCATTCGACCACACTAGGACAGACAGCAGAGAGTGAGAGATATTAGGCCAATAGAAAGTCGACCTCTCTCTTGAAGAAGTCGAAATTGGCTCTTGAAGTGGCCTTGCCGTCAGAGTCAAATCGCTGACAGCGTTCCCACATACCTTTGAATTTGAAGAAGACTTCGTTCTTGTATACACCGACATCGAGATCAAAATTATTACGAGTGAACTGTTCCAAGAATTGGAAGTCGGCATCAAGTACTTGTTTCAAGTTGGATGGGGAGTGGCGCAAGTAGAATTCAGGAATTTCATAGGCCCTTTTGCGCAATCCGGTGTTCTCGTCGACCTTGTTATCATAGGGAATGAGTTCTTCTCTTGACTCAACTTGGGTCTCATCAAGTGACAATCTCTCGATGGCATAAAAGTGGCCGTCAATTCGGTACAGACCAACAAATTTAGAGATCTTGGTGTCAGGATTGGCTCTCAAGTAGTACTTGAATTTGTGGATAAAGTGATTCAAGCCATAGGCCTGGTCAGCCGAAAGCTCGTGAAGTTTGAACTTCTTGTTTTCTGAGAATAGAGGTCGGCAATATTGTGTGAGTTTACACCAGGTATCAAAAACTTTGACGTAGTCTCTGTCGTGGATGTTCAATAAGTCCCTGATTTGAGAGAAGTCTCTTTCATTGAAGGACTCAAAGCCGGATTTCTTTGCCCAGCCTCTCTTGAAGTGGGAGCGAGAATGCTTGCCCTGGGTCAGCTTGGACTTGAGGTTTCTGAGGGAGAATGGATTGTGGGTTCTTTGACCGAGGTGCTGCAAAACAGCGTCAGACAGTGAGCGGAGAGAGACCCTGGTGGGCACGTCCAAATACTGCTTCTCATCGGGACGATTATAGACTCCCTTGCGCCAATGAGCGCGCAACTCATTCACAGCCAGCCAGACAGCTTTTCCGTCAAGGACAGCAGCGTCGGGATAGACACAAAGAGGGGTAGTGGTTTGATTAAAGGGCGCAAACTGAACAGTAGGGGTGGGCTCAGAGAAGAGACCGGCAAAGGCAACCACAGTGGAAAACACGGCAGAAGCCACTTTCTCCATCTCTAAACGAGGGAAAAAGGATTTAATTCCAACCATTTCGTAAGAGTGAAGGAAGGAAGACGACAAAGTCAAGAAATAATTCAAAAACGCTGGCAGGTAAACTGGAACAAGACTGTGGCTCAGAAGGCGTAAACAGGATTGTTCTTAGAGAGATAAATGGAAAGGAAGAAGAGATTAAAGGGCGCCAGGGCACCCTTTTATCTTGACTAGCCATCAATATTATGGGAGACTTTTGTTGCCAATGTTATGGGTCAGTCGTGACAGGGTGTACGTCAGTACAAGCGTTACTCCCCAGCATGCATTGAACCCTGCATTTACAATTTGGGAGACGAATCCCCTTCCCAGGAACAGTGAAAAGACTGATAAATATATATTCCTGCAAATTTTATTTTGTCCACAGGATGTTCCCCTGTTCTTGCTCAGTTTGATAAGCCTTTGCTCAGCGTTCGTTAAATCAACTGCCGGCCGAACGGGGGTATTTTGGTGCATGCTCATGCTGATTATTGCCCTCCTCCTGCATGCTGAGTCGGGCAAACTCTGTAGCCAACGCGCTGCCCCGGACCCCGCTGTTCCTCTCGCGCACCTTCACGTCAGCAACACTATCCTGCTAACATGCCCCTTCTCCACTGTTTGTGCCGGGAGCGAGGTTGTGCCCCCGGCGGCCGGGGCGCTGCCCCGGACCCCGCTGCTCCTCTCGCTGCGCTCGAGTCGAGACTGCCGCCTCCGGGGCCACTCGCTCCGTGAACAGCCCTCCCTGGGACAAAGCCGGGCAAGTCCCTCCTCGAGCGGTGAGGGAAGAGAAGCGGGGTCCGGGGGACTCCCCGCCCTGGTTTCCCCCTGATTTTAAAAGATAAGATAAGACCTGCATTTTACGTCTGCCTGCGCCGCATCGCGAGTTCGCTGAAATATTCAGGTCCAGTGAGCAGCTCAGAGAGTGGACTGTACACTTCGGCGAGGGTTGAACATGCCCCCAAGAAAGAGTGCTAAGTCAGGCACGAAACCGCCTCCGCGGAAAACGCGGAAGACTCAGAAAGCGAATGGCACCAACGAGGTCGTGGTAGAGGAGCCAGTGGCTGAAAACGGACAAGCTGTCGCAGATGGCAGAGAAGAGCATGGAGCGCCTGAAGAAGCTCCTGTCGAGACCGAGATAGAAGTCCAGGCAGAAGACGGTCAGAAAGAGAGCGTGGAAGAAACTGAGGCTCCAGATCCAGGCTTAAATGGGGAAAAAGTCGAAGCTGTGCCGGCGCCAACGACTTCTGACAAGTCTGAGCCAGTCGCAGAAGAGGCTGTGGCAGAGCAGGCCCAGACGGCATCGGAAACTGAACCAATGGAAGTAGAGGCCCCCGTTGAATCGGAAGCCCAGGTCCCTGCTGAATCAGAAGCCGAGGCCAAGGTGCCTGCGGAGTCAGAAGCTGGCCAGAAGTTGGTTTCAAATGAAAAACTGGGCGATAACATTTCTCAGACTGACGAGAAAGAAAAGATCGAGACAGATAAAGCAGCCCCTGCGCCAGCACAGCAACCGCAGACATTGCAGCTGACAAAATCCAAGCCACATTCGATTGGCACGCCCAACCAGACAATCTACGTCCAGAACCTGAACGACAAGATACAGAAAGAAGGTACGTACAAGGGCCGATGCCATGTATACGATTGATCATACACAAGCACGGTCCGGGAGTGGCCTTGAGCGCAGCGAGAGGAGCCACGGAGTCTGGGGCAGCGCCCCAGTATCCCAACTCCCACAGACAGGCGCGTACTAACACCTCTACAGAGCTGCGGAAGTCACTGTACCACCTGTTTTCGAGGTACGGCCATGTGATAGACGTTGTATCGCTGAAGACAACCAAAATGAGGGGCCAGGCCCATATCGCGTTTGCGCGATTGGAGGCCGCGACCGTGGCCCTGAAGAGCCTGCAGGGATTCGTGTTCTTCGGCAAGCCCATGCGAATCGCGTACGCCAGAACGAAGTCCAACGCTATAGCCAAGCTCGACGGCACCTATGTCATGCCCTCAGCGCCATCGGTCGCCGAATCGCGTCTGCCTCTGGCGCCCTTCGAGTCTGCGACCGACTACGCCGGCGCCGGGTCCAAGAGGCCCCGCGACAAGGACTCCGAGGTCGACGACTACTAGCGCGCCGCCTACCGCATCCCCTGTATTTATTATTGTGCCTGTCTTGGGCGACATGTACTCTGTATTAATAGCACTTTAGCAGCCGCTAGACAGTGTCCATACGCCTCCGGCGGCCGGGGCGCTGCCCCGAACCCCGCTGCTCCTCGAGCGCAGCGAGAGGAGAGCCCCTCCCGGGAATGGTGCTTGCGAGGTGAGCACAACCAGGTCCGGGCGGAGCCCGGCCGCCGGAGGCATCCCCATCCCCTACACGGCCGGCGGCAGGTCGAGGCCAACAACGCGCCCGAATGTCTGGAGCCAGGTGTAAAGGAGATGAGCTGAGTCTGTGGAAGGCGAGCGCTCGGAGGCCATCACCTGGAGGAACGAGTCCGTCTCGCAGGGGTGGAGGAAGAACACAGGGCGGCCGTGGTGCGGGTGCTCACTCTGGCTCAGTGCCCCATACATGGTCTGCCGGTAATCTGGTGGCACGAGCTCCTCGAACACTGTGGAGATGTCCATGACAAGGGCGCCCTCGGCATTGTAGACTGTGAAGTACAGGACCGGCACGCTGGGGTCGGCCCGCCAACCAATCACCTGGTACACTACAACGAGGTCATGGGATCGACCGGCCTGGTCGTCCCTGATCTCGAGATACGCTTCTCCCTCTTTCTGCCGTGGTCAGTAGCGGTCTAATGGCACGCCCAGATGCCCTCGACTGCCGGGGTAGAGCCCAAGCCGGTCGCGCTATGTCGGCAGTGAGAACCACGGGAGAGTGCTCCGCGAAACGGAGCGCAGCGGGTCTGGGGCAGTGCCGGAGGCACGTCAGTAGGCGCGCTACATACGGTTTGGTTGAGCGAGTACACCACGGTTTCTGCGCGGGCCACGAGCGACCCCAATGACTGGAGTATGTCTGTGTCCAGGGCTTTTTGCATGGTCTTTATGCTCCGGACGGGCCATCGCTGACGAGAAAACACTCAGCCGATGTCGTGCATGAGGAAGCGCCGTATAAGCTAACAGTGAGTCGGCACAGCTCAGCAGTCTGGGGTCGGCCTCCGGCGGCCGGGGCGCTGCCCCGGACCCGTGGCTCCTCTCGCTGCGCTCGAGGAGGGCCACTTCCGGGAATGGCGCTCGCGAAGTGAGCACAGCGGGGTCCGGGGCAGCGCCCCGGCTGTCAGAGGCGCACCGCCGGGTAGTCTCTGGTGACAGACAAAAAACTCGAGGGAAAGTCTCCTGTGCTATGACGGTAGCAGGATCCAGTACCTCATCCCATTCATATCTCGGTAGGGCATCCCATCACAGCTAGTTCAGAGTCATGGCAGCTTAACAGCAGCTCGGTATTGTAGCAACACGTTCATTAAGCAATATTATCAATCATGGGATTCTGGCGATATTCTAAAATCTATAGAAAGAATTACCAAATTCGGGGGGATATCTTCTTTAAATACTAGATTTTGTTCAGCTTTTCAGGGACTTGTGCAGCTCGTTGGCGGCATACCAGAAATCTGTGACTCATACGTGGCACAGCCCAAGTTATACACGTTCGAGATGGGATATCACGAGCGAGCTGTGGGTATTGCTTTTGAATCACTTTTTGACTGAATCCCATAATCTGATATATATAGATATTAATTGAAATAGATAAGGGGAGATGAGATCGGCACAGCGAACGCATGGATCTGTGAAGTGCATGTCGTTATCGTTTTGACGCCTAGCTGCAGGGTCCAGCTGATTATGATTAACGGAAATAAAAATGCATGGTGTAAATTTAACAGGATTGTTCTGGCATTTCCATAATCCACGGGGAAATTTCTTTGCGTCTATTGCAATCTATTTATTAGAAGTTATAGTTACGAAATGTCTGGTCTGGTTCCGCAGTGATGTAAACACCATCCTCATAAGAAGGGTACTGTAAGTCGTTCAATGGACGGATATATTTATAGTTCTTGTACGGCCCTAGGAAGAGACGGCTCCTGGTGGCATTTGTCAGTAGTCCAACAATTTGCGGGCCAATATGAAACTGTCCCGTTGATCGCCTGTTTTTAAATGCATTGATCTACACATGCCTGCACAAGCAGATGCAGTTCTGATACAAATATACTTGAGAAATGAAACAGGGTCGCAAAAATTCATTTATTATCCCTGAACCTGGCAGCTACATACTTCACTATTACCTAAACAACAGACTATGGCCAAATGGGTTATATTATTATCAGGCTCTGTGAGATGTCCCACTCACTGATCACCTGTTAGGACCAGATCTAACCTATTGTATCCCCAGCTGATACCATGTGGATTAGTGTTAAGGGTGAATGTGGGTCCAAACGCATCTCGTATTGATGATGAAACACTTGAGAAGCTATGAGTGAGTGTGGGTTCAAACGCGCCTCGTATTAATGATGGAACTCCTGACATAGGTCGACGTAGCTCGACATGACATAGCTTGGGGCCCCTCGTCAGCAATCCTTCTGAGGCCGGTTCTGTGATATGCCGCAAGGTAGGAACAATCCAGCACATAGCACGCGTTATAACTACATGGCTATCTAGCATCCAAGCTTAACTGTCATTTGTTTCTGTAAAGCCGCCTGGCGAAATTTGAGGCAGGCGTATTAGGCGCTATTTCCCAATGAGGCGATATCAGGGGTATTTCATGCAATAGATCTAAGATTGAGCAATTAGTAGGGCACGATAGTTGCTTAGCGTGTCAAGGAGGTGCGCGTTTGAGCCTGTTCGCCGGAACTAATCAAGCAATGAGTGCTCTTAATATTTGATCAGACGGACTATTGTATGATCCAAAATGTCGTGCATTTTTGGTGCTGGAATTCAAGTAATATAAGGTGGTTGTGGCAAAGTAGCAATTTATTAACTAGAAATATGAAGCAATGTAAACCAGTTTGTACATAGACGCGACGTGTTTTTCCAGGAGTTTGATTGGTATGAACGGGAGGCCCTTTTATATTTGGTTCCTACACTCCTGCTCGGTGACACTTGCCAACTCCGGTTCTGGTGATCCATTTTGCTAACTAGGATATGTCCATTGATGCAGCAACTATACGTGTGATCTTGGGCATCTGGGCAACAGACTTGTCACCTGCGAGTAATGAGAGAAGTTCCGCCATCGCCGGTACACTTAGAGTGACGATAAGTTAAACTAACGAAATACATAGTTCATATAATAGAAATCAGAAATCTGCTCTTTACAGTGCACCCTGGTATCTCCGTAGAAGAAAACCAGGTGTACTCTAGTAGACTGCTTTTGAGGATAGCAATTTTTATTAAAAGAAATAATGTAGAAATTCACAAATCGATTTCATCTAGAGAATGGGTATGCATATCAACGGGATTCAACACATATTTATAGTTATAGTTGAATGAATCTCTGATAGTTTGCCAACTCTGGTTTAGGTAAATAGTTCACTAATTGCTACACACGCATCACAGCAGCAGACATGTGTTCAGCCAGACTTAGAGTAGCGATAAGTTTTGAATTGTTAAAAATTAATAGCTTATACTATATAAATCGACCATTGACAGCCTCGGTGACTAACGAACCGCCAGTATTCCAGTAAAACCAGGTGGCTCTAGCACAGTACCTTTGTGTAGCAATTTATTAACTAGAAATTTTGAAGTGAAGTAAGGCATGTATCAAATATACATGTGCTCGTGATCGTGATCGTGATTTACCGCTGATACTGAGGATAATTGATGTGAACGGGATGCATTCACATATTTATGAATTCGGTGATACTTGCCAACTCCGGTTTGGGTCGTATCTGTGTTTGCACCAGTTTGCAGCCTGTGTGAGAACCACGCATCTGAGCAGCAGTCAAATGGTCAGCCAGACTTGGAGTGAGATAAGTTAAATTATTGAAATTCATAGCTTATACTAGATGAATCAATTATTAACTGCCCTCTACGCTCCCTAGTATCCAGTAAAATCAGTGGCTCTCGAAACGTACTTTCTGTGTATAGCTATTTATTAAGTAGAAATTATGAAGTAACGCAAACCACCAAATACATGTTTCAGTGGGCAGAGGTTAAAATGATATGAGCGGGAAGCGATAGATATTTATATCCGGTCTGTAGTCTGCGGCACCAACGAATCTGAAACAACAGCAAACCGACACATCAATGCAGGGGCACACAGCACATGTATCGATCTACGCCCAGATATATGTTCATGTATATGAGTCAGTGTGCAGTCCGGGTGAAGTGTCGTATTCGAATTCATAAGGAAACGAACAGGAGTCCAGCCACCTCGGAGTACATGATTAGTCTGAGAAAGAGTTATTTTTAGAGAGTGATATGTATTGCCTAAAACGACAGACTGGCCGCCACGGCCACGGACCCACACGTCTAGCTCGTGTACAACCTGAAACTCCTACCAACTGCAGTAGAGGAGAAAGCAAACAGGGATTAAACTAGTACTTGCGGCGCCCGATTATGATGATTGATGCAGCCCGCACTTCGATTATAATGCTACGAGTCGTGGGCAGTATCTAAGCATGCTGTTATCCCGGAAGATATTTCTTGTTCTGTAGAACGGGCCGCCTGGGAGCCAGGAAACCGAATTGTGGCCCCCTGAAATTTGAGGCGCAGCAAATGGGGCCCTATTTCCCCATGCGGTAATTCCAGGGGAACGGTGGATCGGGGCGAGATCTAGTATTGCAGCTGTATACAGTGCGGTGGGCAATCCACACCGCACCGCCGGAGGTATGCCGAGGCCGAGTCAAATACCTCGCCCGTACTCTCGAGTCCGGTCCTCCCTTGGACCATGTACATGCCTCCGGCGGCCGGGGCGCTGCCCCGGACCCTGCTGCTCCTCTCGCTGCGCTCGAGTCGGGTCCTCCCGGGACCATGCGCTCGCGCAGCGAGCACAACGGGGTCTGGGGCGGCGCCCCAGCCGCCGGAGGCACGTCGCTCAAGGAATAGCACAGACACAGGGGCTCGGCCATACTCTGACTCTCACTGGGCTGCTCCGCCCTGGAGCCCCTGAAGAGCAGCGTGCGCCAGCCGCCGTGGCACGGCTCCCCCCGGCCGGAGCCTTTTCGGAGCAGGCTGCATCGGAAGCGATGCAGGGTTAGGACGAGAATCTGGGGAGGTCCAATAGGAGCGCAGCTGATTGCTTGTAAGGGCGAAGTTGGAAATGGGAGTTTACTGGCTGGACAAGCAGGCCGGTATTTACTTAACCCTACCAGGATTTTATACCAGCGTCCGAGCATCCTAGTTTTGGCATCTGACCAGATATTTGCCTTACTGCTACTGAATTGAACTTGTCGAAGCGTGACTGGTGCCAGCATCGACAAGTGAATTGACGACTGGTAAGTAATGAAGTTGAGTGGTGATTGCGACGGGTTCTACTTGGAATTGAACTTAACTTGGACTTCGGTCGAGTCGTGCGAGGCCAGACCCCAGGTTTGTCTTTGGCAATCCATTCCGCTAACAACAGTCCAGTCTAACACGCAAGGGCTTGTGAACGTTCTCTTTGCTCCGTGCTCTGTGTTCTGTCTTCTTTGATTAGTTTCTTCTGACCGAGACTGACCTTTGACTTCTTTCGAATTGCATTCTTGTTCGACTGAATTCGCCTGGTATCGTTGTTCGACTTTAGATTGATTGATTTCAGAAGAACACGCATTTTTGGCTTCTTTCTGAATCTTTCTGAATCTTTCTGAATCTTGCGAATCTTTTTGATTCTTTTTGATTCTGATTTCCTACTGCTTTACTGACTGATCAACTGCCAGTAGCGGCTAGCTCGTTTCTGTCTTTTGGCTCGCTGATTCCCGCTCATCTGGCTTATTCCTCATACATCAATTACATCAGTTTGTCTGATTTCCGTTTTAATTACACCTCACAATGTTCAAGTCACAGCTGTCTGCTGCTCGTGGAGCCTCGTCCATGATCAGCCGTAGAATGCTCTCTTCTACCCGGGTTGCCAGCAGTGCCGCTGCCGCCGCTGCTCCTGCTGAGAGACTCAAGACGTTTAAAATCTACAGATGGAACCCCGACACCCCAGAAGAAAAGCCATATCTCAAAGAATACAAAGTAGACCTTTCCAAGACCGGGCCCATGGTTCTTGACGCATTGCTCAAAATCAAAAACGAACAGGATGCTACTTTGACTTTCCGCCGTTCGTGCCGTGAGGGTATCTGTGGTTCGTGTGCCATGAACATTGACGGCCGAAACACCCTGGCCTGTTTGTGCCGTATTGAACAGGACGAGTCCAAGGACTCCAAGATCTACCCCCTTCCACACATGTTTGTTGTCCGTGACTTAGTGCCCGACTTGACCCTCTTCTACAAGCAGTACAAGGCCATCGAGCCGTACCTGCAAAGAGACTCTGTGCCTCTGGACGGTAAGGAGAACCTGCAGTCCATCGAAGATAGAAAGAAGCTGGACGGCATGTACGAGTGTATTCTGTGTGCCTGTTGTTCCACCTCGTGCCCCTCGTACTGGTGGAACCAGCAGGAGTACCTTGGCCCCGCCGTCCTCATGCAGGCCTACAGATGGATGGCCGACTCGCGTGACATGGCCACCGACAAGCGTCGCGAGATGCTCCAGAACTCGATGAGTTTATACAGATGCCACACCATCATGAACTGCGCCCGAACATGTCCCAAGGGCCTCAACCCCGGTCTCGCCATCGCCCGTATCAAGAAGGAGATGTCCTTTTAAGTAGCTAATCACATTTTTTATTCTCTCCAGGGCGTCCCCGTGCGCCTCCGGCGGCCGGGGCGCTGCCCCGGACCCCGTTGTGCTCCGCTTCGCGGAGCCTTTAGAACCAGGTCACGTCGCTCGCGCAGCGAGCACAGCGGGGTCCGGGGCAGCGCCCACAGCAACTTTTATTAAGCTCCAGCGACGAAGGCTAGTGTGACGCGTACCTGGTACGGGCGGCGCCCCCGCGCTTTTCCAGCTTCTCCTGGCGCTTGGACTTGGTCTGTGGCCCCTCGGCCTCGGCTGGGGCCTGGGCAGCACCTCCGAACTGGCTGCGCACGCCCTTGAACAGGCCCCAGGCCTTGTACGCCGCGTACACAGGGATCTATGGTGTTAGTGCGGGCGAAGACTCACACGGGGGTGGAGATGCCTCCGGCGGCCGGTCACGACGGCGAGGAGGTCGCACAGGAACGTGACGTAGATGACGTCGTGGAACCACTCCGTCAGCCCGGCCTGGTTGACGTCCGATCCTGGGCGCACCAGTGCGCCCTTGGCGTCGTAGACTGGACGGCCCATGCGCTCGATCTGGTACTCGAGGAAGAACGCCGGCAGCGAGAAGAACAGATATGGCTTGATAGACTGCGGCCGCGACAGCACAAAGTAGGACAGCAGGAACAGCCCATTGAACACCAGCGACATCAGGTGCAGCGTCTTCAGGCTCGCATTATTGGCCACGGCCAGTTTCTTAGCCGCTGCGTTCGCCATGGTACGAATAAGTAGTGCGATGTCGTGGATCTCGGACCAGGTTCAGACTCGTGAAGTTGCGAGCCCAACTCTGCTGCCAGGTAGGATGTTAGGGTACCAGATCAGGCGAGGGCCCTCCTCGAGCAGACCGAGAGGACCCACGGGTCCAGGCAGAGCCCGACAGCTGGAGGCACAGGGGCCAGGCCTCCGGCAGCTGGGGCCAGTGCCTGAGGCCCTGCCTCAGACCCCGTAGTGCTCGCTTCGCGAGCAGCTCTAGAGGTCGCTGCACAGTGCTAGGAATTAGCAGTATACGCGTACGCCCTGTTAAATGCTTAATACTTATTTTACACAAGCTCAACTCGAGCACAGCTCGAGGAGTCATGGGGTGCTAGGCAGCGCTCCGACTGCCAGCGCTGCCGGAGAATATGGGTGACTACGCCTCGGACTGAGTGATTCGCGGCCGCCGTCGTGGGTTGTAGCGGAAGTATCCGATTTTTTCGTGTCGGTTGGCGGGGGCTTCCTTACCATGTTGGTAGTGGATTATGCGGGAGACTTCTTCGTCAAGTGCTGCCAGACTTGTGAGGAGAAAGAAGCAGCTTTCAACAATGGGTACTCGCAGCGGAGTGAATGGCGAGAGCCAGAACTGAGACGAGTTTACGCCGACTTGCAGCCGGATGACCTTGAGGATGCGGATCCATTCTCTGAACGAGTAGGTCTTCTCGGGCGTCTGTGCCAGAGTCTGAGAGAGTGTGCGCACTTGTTTGATGAGGGTGAGCATTCTTCCCGTGTGAATCTTGGCCAGTCTGGCTGTGGACTTTTTATGTGCTTCGTGAGAAGACCGGCTCGATGAGGATGTTCGTTGAGCAGAGCGACGCTGGCCGATTCGCCTGGATGAGCTTCGCTGAGATCGCAGCGATGAGCCTTTTTCCGACTGTACTGAGAGCTTAGAGCCTTCTGAGCGCTTCTCTTTAACTGCTGTGTCTAATTCACTCGATAGAGCATGCTGTTTTGATGCACTCTCTGCAGAGTTCCGCTCAGGTTTCGCCGGGACTTCGGCAGACCCTCTGGTCGAGTTCTCATTTGAACCGTTTGCAGAATACTTAGAATCCTCGATAGAATCCTCAACAGAGTCCTCATCAGAGTCCTCATCAGAGTCCTCATCAGAGTCGTCAGAAGACCCTGATCTCGTGGGGGCTAGATTGGCAGGCTCTCGTGTGGTGTTTGTGGGAGAGCGTTTCACCAACACCTCGGAATCTGCGTAGTCAATATCATGAGCTGGGCACTCCTCGTCATCCCCTCCGCTGCCCGTTCCGCCAGTCGCAATGTTGTCCGGTTCGTCATCGTAATCGGTGTCGTTGAGCGCGTCGTCGTCGTTATCGTTGGCTTCCACGCGATCAAACTCCCGCTGCTCATTGACTACTTCGTCGCTATGCTTCTCGTTTCTTTCCAACTCCACTAGATCGTCGACGACATCTTCATCTACATTTCCGTCAGAATCTTGAGAAGGGCCGTCCGGTTCGGAGCTGTCACTTGATTCGATACTACTGGGCCAGTATCGGAACAGCGATTCGTTTGTCTCATCGTTGGTCATGGTCGACGCACTTTTTAAAAACAGAGGCTGGCCATGTCTACTTGTAGGAACAAGACCTGCATTGCTGGTGTCTTGTCTTTCTAATTCAGCAAAAGGATTGTATCGAGGTTGCTTTCCACTTGCACCCTGCCCTTCTCTGAAAAAACGCATTCTACCAATAAACCCGGTTAGTCTCACCAGCCGCCTAGTAACCATATCACTCTCTTCAGTCAGAAAAGAAAAGATAGTAGTACTCAGACTGGAGATAAGGATGGTCATCATCGGCACCGCTCCGATGGCCCAGGCGACGAAGAATGTTCTTCCTCCTGGAGACTTTGGAGTAAAATCACCGAACGAGTTGGCGACAAAGACCAACCCGCAGAAGTAGATACCGTCAAAATAAGTCCAGCCTTCAATTAGCGAGAAAGACATGGCTCCTATGAGAAGAAATGCTGCATAGAGAAGCAAGGCTTTAACGGCGAGCTGATTGTTGGCGCCAGCTATTTCTTTCCTATGAATAAGACGTAAGATTTGAAACGCGTCTTCTGGCTTCAAAGAGTCGAATTTCTTCTCGGCCACTAATTGATCATATTTTTTCTTTCGCGCTTGTTCGATTCTTCGATAGACAAGGCCAGTGCCGTTGGATTCCATAATAGCAGCGCTGATGGAAGCTACACTCAGACCGATGAGAAATACTCCTATGTAAGCATAGAAAATTGTAATGGTACGCGCCAGGTGGGTCTTAGGAAGAATATCTCCTGCTGCAACAGTCAAGCTGATGCCCATACAAAAGTACAAGGCATCGCCATATGTTAGACCCTGGATCATAGCAGTGTAGATACCACCACCAAATCCAATCCATACGATGAAAATGACATTGAGGAACATTAAGCGCGACTGCATTTTCGTCATTGTCAGTGGCACAATAGACCTATTCAGTCTTCTGCCAATCTCGTTTATAAGAAGTAGTGTTGCGCCTATGAAATAAAGGATAGCGGCCACCACCCCGTACCAGAATCCGTCGTATCGTCTGTAAGTGCCGTCGCCAAAATACACATATTGAGCAGCGATGATCAGTGCTAGAAGGATCAAAGCCGCGAAATACCATCCGCCTATCGATATCGTTTGGGATACCCTGTGATTAATCAAGCCTGTGAAGTTCATGTACAGAGATAAATTAGATATACACCCCAACAGCAGAGATAGCCCGTTCAGAGCGTAAATCCAACCAAAATCTGATGGATAGTGGATAGGCTCGACCTTGGTAGAGCGCCAGGTATCAGCGACTGACGCAGCAGAACACAAATTGCCCAACGGACCTATTGATGCTGCGATGATGGGAGCTCCGCTGGCGATAAGGTACCAGCCGACATTGGCCCAATTCTCGGGCTCCTTCTCCAGCTGGTGGATGGGAACATCTGACATCATGGATTCTCGAAGATTTTCAACTACCAGCTCAACTGGAGTCATGGCAATATAGTTCAATTCAGATTGTGAAAGTGGGAAGTGCGGTAGCTGGTTCCGTAAGTCTAGGGCCTCGGTCAAATCAGAGACGACAGAATTTTGCTCCGAATCTCCATCCTCGTTGTCGCTCCCACTGAAACTACCAGCATCAGCTACATCACCGTTGTCGCTCTCACTACGTCCAGTGTCAATGTCAATGTCATTGTCATTGTCATTGTCATTGTCATTGTCATTAGTATTAACTCGTGTACTGCTACTACTGAAGGTGCTGGCCATGCTCCTGAATACGCTTCGGACGGATCCATTCTTGCGCTTGCTGCGAGTTGAACCCGACGTATCCGCTCGAGCTGCTCTTGGAGGAGGTCTCGGCAGATGATGAAAGGTCAGTTTGCTCTTCAATTTCGACCCGTGTGTAGCTGGTGGAGCTGGTTCGCTTCCAGGTTTGGGCGGAGCTATCGGGGACTCGCTACTGATAGGCGCTTGATCCTTCGTTGTGTTCAACGATCCCTGCGAGGACCCATTCGAGTGCTCGGTCGAGATCTTTATGCTTCCAGTGCCGCTCATGGTGGGTGCGGGCTCGGGGCCGGAAGCCGGAAATAGCCTGCAGAACCAATGAGATCCAGTGTTGAAGGCAGTCCTGGGTCACACGAGGACGAAATGTTTATCGTTCTTTACATGTACATCAGAAAATAGAGATGCCCACGCCCCTCTCCTTCCATGCGTGCGTCTCAAGATATGAATGCATGTTCCATGCACATGCGCGACAAAGATAAGATTTCAGGCGTAGATCTCCTATCACCAATCGCGGGCGCGCGCTGTCACCCCTCCACCCCTCGTCCCGGCCAGCCCACCCCACCCGGCGCACACTCCACACCATGCAGCATCTGCCGCATCTGCTGCATCTGCTGAGAATATCTTATCTCTCCGGCTGCTATCTAGCAGGAATCTCCTATGCTGGGCCGGTGGGGCGTGCCTCCGGCGGCCGGGCGCTGCCCGGACCCGTTGTGCTCGCTTCGCGAGCGCCAGTCCCGGATTCCTGCGAGAGAGTTGCTGAGGCGGGCAGGGCCACATACCGGCCGCCAGAAGCACCGCAGTGGGCTGCATCCTCCAACGCAATGACACGGCCACAGGGGAGCCTGGAGCCAGCCCTTCTGGCCCCGACTCGAGGGAGCGAGAGGAGCAGCGGGGTCCGGGGCAGCGCCCCGGCCGCCGGAGGCACACCGTCAGCAGTGGGGCCGTATGTAAGGCAATCTTATCGGTGGCCGCACGTCAGTGCGGCGAGGATTTCAGTGCTGCGGAGACCACGCTTGAAACCTCCTACGTCACAATACACGAACGCCATTCTCCAAGCGACCAGAGAACCACCGTCAGCGTCGCCAGCAGCCGTCCTGTGATCCTTTGGGCAGTGACAAGAGCACATTCGAGTGCAAGAAAATCGAGTTCTGGAATCGAGGTCGCCTGTTGATTTGGTACAGAGCCCCTGTGTTTGCATTTGATTCGCCTGCGAGTTGCACGACATGCCTCCTGTGGAAGAGAGCCTGGAAGACCGGCCGCCATTGAGTGGGCCTGGTCCTGGCGCGAATGAGTCTGTGCGTGCAATTGACGGTTCAGACATGGATGAAGTGGATTTGAACGAGCTTTCGAGCCCAGTTGCGCCTGACAATGCCACTGTCTCGTCAGACAGCACTGTGCTAGCGGCCGCCGCAACGAGCTCCGATCCAGCCCAAGAGTCAGGTCATGAATCAGCGAAAAACGAGGAAGAGACTGGACTTGGCGTCGAAGCCGCAACAGAGTCTGAGGACAAGAGAGCGGCAGAGCCAGAACAAGCAGAAGACGAAAGAGAAAAAGAGAACAGCGTGGTCGACTCGGCTGCTACGAACAGCCACGAGCCAGCAGCGAGCCAGCAGCCATCAGAATCAACTGACTCTCTGGGCCCCGTCACAGCATCCAGTGCGACGACCAGCACCACGGCCAGCACAGCCGGCTCGGAATCGGCAGCAACGACAGCGCCAGCCGCCAACATCGAAACTGCAGCGACCTCGCCATCGCCCAGTGCTTCATCGTCAGCCATATCGTCCGCCACCACCTCCACTACCGCCACCACTACCCTCGCAAACAGCCACCTGGACACGCCCAAGAAGCGAAGCAGACGCTCGCCGTCCATGGCGCTGTCCGTGTCGTCGACCAACAGCGGCCACCAGGCCGTCTCGGCCAGCGTGTTCATCAAAAAGGCCCTTGAAGCCATCCGGGCCAGCAAGGATGCCCGCAAAATCAGCACCCTCGACAACGCGGTCCACAAGGCAATCAGTAAGTCGCTGCCCGCCTGCCGTGCCGCCTACCCCGTCACCCCGCCTCCGGCGGCCGGGGCGCTGCCCCGGACCCCGCTGTGCTCGCTTCGCGAGCGCCACTCCCGGGAGGCACAGTGAGGGGCC